>CATKHJ010083175.1:0-79051 GCA_949750685.1 Vernicia montana | reverse complement strand
GGGTGGATTGGTGAACTATAAGGTCTTGCTTTCTTGCCAGTGGGTGGGGGAGAGAATGGCTAGCACAGATTTGGGAGGTTCAGTTTGGACTTTTATGGAGTTTTTTATTTTGTATTTACTAAGCTTAAGAGCCACTGATGGCAGTTTTTTTTTCCTCCGGCTTTGGCTGAGATCTGGACGAGGAGGAAAGCTCCATTAGCAATCCACTGTTTCTTTTGTTTTGTTGCAGTGGAGGGTGAAATCTCAAGATTATCAGTGCGTTTTTCTTTCGGTTTGCTCACCTGCTATGTCCTTGTTTGTGCCTTGTTAGTCGTCGGCGCTGGTGCAGCGGTCGGTGATGGTGACAGCAACCTTTGGATCGTGTTCCGGAGATAGGAGCATATGCAGAATAGGAAACTTTGCTCAGGCTTTGGGCCTGATTGTAGTATGAGCTTTTAGTCCAATGTCAAAAAATCCTTTTTATGGGTAATTTGTTGGTGGACTATAAGTCTATTTTGTGTTTTCCTACCTGGGCTTTACCTATTGTACTTCCATTTTATGTACTGATTTTGGGCTTTCAGCCTTTTTAATGCTAGTCTTCTTTCTTTGGGCAAAAAAAAAAAAATGTTCACTCTTATCATGAATATTCTTGTCTACATTGGGTGTATAAACTTATCTCATATACTAAACCAATGAGTGTTGAGATATTTTAATAAATATGACTCTTTTGTTTTTGTTTTTTTTTTTTTTTTTTTGCCCAGTGAAAAAGATACTAATACTATTTTTTACTGTATGTGTTCTTATCTTATTGGATTGGTGTATACACCAGCAAATCTTTAAGTTTGAAAAAATTAAAAAAAGAAGATAAGAAATGACAAGAGAAAATAAGGAAAGAGAATAAAAAAAATTTATTTATACCGGTGTATATACCAATCCAACGAGATAAAAATATATAGAGTAAAAAATGTTATCGGTGTCTTTTCACTTAGTAAACATAAACAAAATAGTTATATTGACTAAAATATCTAATAACTCATTGATTTAGTATATGAAATAAGTTTATAAACACCCAGTGTAGATAATAATTTTCCCAATTAAATAGACACTCTTATAATTTTTAACTATAATGAACAAATATGATTTCTGTATGTTAAAAAATACCATGATAATACACTAATAATTTTACTTACATTAAAGAAAAACAATCCCAAAAAACTATGGGGAGTTTATCATCTATTACTTTTTTTTTTTTTTTGGCCCAAAGTTTATCATCCATTACTTCCATTTGCAAAAATCTCCATTTTTAATTTTTGAGCCAATTGCCATAATTAAGGGATTCCTTTTTTTTGAAATAAATAAAGTGTTTCCTCGTATTCACGAATGATAATGCAAGTGATATACATGTTCTCATAATTAGATTTTTCAATTTTTTTTTTTTATAATTTACAATGTTCTAATAATTTTCTTTTAAATAAAAAACTAAAAATTTTAAGTTAAAATTTAAGTTTACATAAAACATAATCAACTTTTAAAATTTTCAATTTATTAATTCCAACACCAAATTGTTCAATATATAAAATAAAAAAAAAAAAAAAAAAAAAAAAAATCAATTTTAAAATTTTCAATTTTATTAACCACATTTCTATTCATTATATTGAATTTATGGAATGATGAGTACGTGCGATTGTTATTTGTTTTGGTTTGTTATTTTTAAATTGCTAAAAGGACAAGTAAGCTGAAATTTCAGAAAGAGAAGCTTATGCACACCACATGTGCTTCACATACGGTGCCAAAACCCTAATCTGCTAATCACACTCACAATAATGCTTTAGATCAGCAGAAATCTTCATAACATAATAAAATAAAGACTTAGGCAAGTGCAGCAAATTCACAAAAATAAAGCAACAGTGCAACACAAATACATATATTATATAACAACATTTAAAAAGTACATACTGATTACTGATTAAAAACAGGCGTCAAATATACAACACAGTACTTAGTTCTTATAATCCTATGCTCTTCTACAGAAACAGAAAATCATAAAACCCAATCTAACGTTTCCAATTCACCCCAAATTTTGAAACATGGGAGATAATGGAAACACAGGATTTCTCAAAATCAAACCATCTTCTACCTTGTAAAATAAAATTATAATTAAAAATAACCCATGTTTGCATTTCACCCCAGAACCTACATCAAGGGAGATAATGTAAACACAGGTCACAATATCCTCCCAATCATTAACCCTAAAAAGATGGTTAGCTGCCTGCAAGCACCAAGTCCAAGAAATTAAAAAAAAAAAAAAAAATTCTTCAGTTTCCTAAGATATGCACAGATAAAGAGAGATTTCCTGAACAGAAGTTCATTTCTTCAAGATTTTCTACTGATTGGAATTCTTGCCGGCACACCGCCCCCGTTACCGCTGCCGCCGCGCTTTCCTATTATATTAGGCTTGGAGTGAATATATCCATCACGAGGTGGTTCCAGAACCACAGGCAAATACTCGGTGGTGTGACAGGGAAATATGGAATTCTTGAAATTATTCTTTAAACCATCTTTTCCCTGTATAATATTATTTGATAAATAAAATGCGAGGCCATTCACAAAAGTAGAAAGCTTTGGTCAATGAAACAAAAGAAAGACCCAGATGAAAAATAAAGAGCAATTATAAATTAAGGTTCACCTGAATCAAAGCAAAGCAAATTTCACAGGTTTTCTTGTTAACAGAAACTTCCCACTCGAATCTATGGAAAGCCTTCGCAAATCTTGAAGCACCAACAGAATTTGTAAAATTTACAAAGGCATATCCATAATTTGCCCGGTTCCTAATTACACCAAAATTCCAATACTTACACCCACAACAAAGAATTATAAGTAAAAATTAAGAGGTTAGAAGTATAATTACCTGAAGTCCATCGGCAGATAGAGGAAATCGTACTCAGACTTAAAAGGATCAGACTGTAACTTAGCTTTTCTGTTCTCCTCCAGGCAGTGGTTGTCCAGAATTTGCAGCAGATCGTGCCTTCTGCTCCATTACCATAAACAAACAAACCAAAGGCAGCACCTTTAATGAATAAAAGATTCTAATTTATGCATTAATATGCATGCATATAAATATACATAGAAATGGCATAAAAAGTAAAAAACCACTTGGGTGTTTATTATTTATAATCAGAAGGCATTAGCCATTAATAATTAACTTCGTTGATCATTGACTGATGTACAACAGTACAAAACGACAGAAAACAAAAAGAAAACAGAGATAAAACGATGAGCCATTAATTTCCTTCCCCTTCTTTCTGGAGACCAAAGGTCACAGCAAGAAAATATTAAAAAAAAATTAAAAAATGCCTAAAATAGTGCCAATAGTGGTGATAAAAATGCTTAAAATACCGAGTATAGAAAAATCAAAATCAAAACAAAGATCAACGCAAAAAAAATATAAAAATTAAAAAAGAAAAGAACATACTCAAACTGATTTGGAATATTTCGTATCATCAGACTAGTTTTCCCTTGAAGGTTGATTTGTTCATCAGTAGTACTAACCGAAGCAAGCGCACCTTCAAAGTCATCTTTCTTCTTTATCACAATCCTATTCTTTATTCCAGTATATTCACTATTCTTATCAGACTTCAGGTTTTTGGGTACCCAAATTCCCTCTCCACAAGAATTTGATTTTTCCCTTCTCTGTGACCTTATTCTGGGTGCTATTTGTCTCTTGTCATTCCTATTTTCCCTCCTCTCTCTGCCACCCAGAACTCCAAATTTAAGCAAACTCTTGATCCTTTTCTGCTTCAAATCAGACCCATTTCGATTCTCATATTTTGGGTAAACACCTGAGTTACCCACTAATGGCTGCGTAGCGGCGTTGTATCTAACTTGTTCTTTCTCCACTGGCATAGAATAAATGGTTATAGAGGAAGAAGGCAAGGGTTGCTTATGGGTATTGTAAAGAACGGTGGGTACAGTTGGGTATGCCCAAACTGGTGTAGGTTGCTGATAGATATAATCTGTGTAGCAAAAGAACCCTTGAGACATCAACGGCACTGGCTGCACCACTGGTGGTGGTTGAGGGAGGGACTGAATGGTGGAAATTTTGTGAGGAAGAAATGGTTCTAGTGCCAAGATCCGTTCTGTTTTGAGAGCTGAAGAATTTGAATTTGAATTTTGCTCCGTTTTGAGGAATGGAGAAGCATGTGGGTTTAAAGGCTTAGGATTTGATAGTGGGGAAGCCATTGATTGAGAAGGAGGGTTGTGGCACATAGTGTAAAAAAAGATCTAGGATAAGGAAAAACGGAGAACAAAACTTGATTTCTTGAAACTAAGCAGATGGGTGTATGTATATAGTCAAAGAAAGAGAAAGAAAGAACGAGATTTGAACCAAAAAGAACAAAGAGCAGAGAAGGGCAGAAATACAACTGTTTGGAAAAAGAGTAGGAGAGGAGGTGAGCAAGTGAAAGGGCAAAAATGAGTAATGTCGAAGACAGTTTTTTTCACTTATAGGGATATAAAAATCTGTGTAATGATGAAAATTGGAATTATAAATTACTCAGTATAACTTTCTGTCTAGGAGTGTCAATATATGTTTGTTGGGTGTGTTAGATTTATATATATATATATGAGAGCTAAAATTAATTTTTTTTTAGGTTAAAACTTTAAATATAAATATAATTTATTTAATACAATACGACATAAATAATACGTTTAAAATTTTTAATTTATTAATATTTATTTTAATATTTAAAATTATATAATTTGCTAAATTAATTTTTATTAATTTATATTATTACATAAAATATAATTAATTATAAATTTACAAATAAAATTAAAATTAATTTTTATATGTATATATTTTATAAGTTATAAATATATTAAGTTAAATGTGTTAATATAAATATTAATAAATTAAGTATTTTATTTTTTAATTAATAAATTAATATTTGATATGATATTATTATTATTATTATTGTATTATAATCAGAAGATAAAAAATCAATAAATATGATAATTTTTAATTAAAATTCATTAATTTTGTGCTGGATTGGTATGGTATTTCACATTGTCATCCCTACTTCTGTCATTTAATGCTCTGCCATCTTTACAAGACAAACTCCATTGTTTATCTATGCACTATGGCGGCGTTATATGAGAGAGATAGAGAGAGAGCCATGCACTGATGCATACTGCACACACACCTTCTGCCTCTGCAGTTACACCAATCTTGTCTGTAACTCTCTCTCTCTCTCTCCTCTGCAGTTTAGTGATTCTGATTGTGACTTTGCACTTTTTTTTATTTTTTTCTGTTCTTTTATTTTATATTTATTAGTATTGTGTTTTCTTTTTCTTAAAAATAAAATTATTAAGTTTTTATTGTGATTATGAAGATTATGTTAAAGTACTTACTTACCTCATGTTTGGAAATAAAATTGAGGGAGAAAATAAAATAAAAAGAAAAATATGAAAATTTTATTATTATTTTTTTTTTTTAACTTGTAGTTGTTTGGATTTGAAGGAAAATAATTTTCATCGTTTAAAAATGAATATATAAAATAATTTTAATTTAAAAATATAAAAATAATGAAAATAATTTAAAAAATACATAAGAGAAAAAAAAATACAAATTTTAAATTATTATTTTAATTTTTTATCTTTTAAGTTTAAATTTAAATTTAAATTATATTTTATTATTATAATTTTACTTTTTCTTTATTCACTTTCTCTCCATTTTATTTTTATATCCAAACAAGTTTAAATTATTTTCTTTTTATATTTTCCTCTCTTATTTTCCTTCATTCTAAACATATGGTTAATAGTAATTTTATGTTTAGAAGCAAAATTGAGAGAGAAAAAAAAATAAAATATGAAAATTTTATTCTCTTTATTGTTTGGATTGAAGGAAAATAAAATAAATGAAAATAAATTTATTTTCTCTTGTTTGGAAATTTAGAAATACATTAAAGAAAAAAAAATGTATTCTTTCATCTCTTGAATTTAAATTATATTTTATTATTATAATTTTTCTTTTTCTTTTTTTATTTTCTCTCCATTTTAGAGAGAAAATATTTGATTTTCTTACTATTTACAAATAAAGTAAAATTATTTTCCTCCTTTATTTTTTTTTTTTTATTTTCTATCATCTCTTATTTTCCTTCATTTCAACCATAAGGTAAAATGATCCTTGGAAAGAATATTTTAGCTCAAAGCCTTAAACGATATTTTTTTTTCTTGATTATACATCCCAATTGTTATTGCAATACATATACATAATGTCTTTGAAATCATTAAAATTTATATTACTACTTCCATCTAAAAAAAACTAACTATTTTAAGAAATATAGAGTATTCATTTTAAATAATTGTACGTAATAATTTAAATTTAAATGCAAAAAATTTAAATTATAAAACTCAATAAAAAAAATTAAATTTATAAAACTCAATTTCAATTAAACATTGAATAAATTTTACTCTCTCTATTCATTTTTATATGTTATTTTTTGTTATTTCACAAAAATTAAAAAATAATTAATTACTATAAATTTTAAAAATAAGATGACTAAATTACTCTTATTGATTATAAAGTAATAGATAATATGTACATTAATCATAGGATAGATGATAAATATATAATTGGAAGAAAAAAATTAAAGTCTTATTAATTTTCTAAAGTGTGTGTATTTTGAAAAAAAAATATTATTTCAAAAAATGACAAATAAAAATGATTGGAGGGAGTTGTATCAAATTTAAATGCATTTAAAACACATTTCTTAGTAAAATTCTAAGTACAATTTTCAAAAATTAACTACACATCTATCCCTAAAAAATATTTAATTAACCTAAATGGGATAATGTTATTTTGAATAATTTATCATTTATGACTCTTTTATGAAATGATAAAATACCGCTACTTGCATTTTTTTCAAATTACATCATACTCTTTCTATTCCATTCCAATTCGCATTTTAGATGGTTTCACATAAATTAAGAAATTATTAAATAACACAATTACAGAAAAATTACTCTTTTTTTGAAATACTCAAAATTAATTCTTAATGTAAATTGGAAAGATAAACTTTTAACATGGCCTAACTACTTGCTAAAATTATTTTTCCTCAAAAGCAAGTACATTCAAGTCAAAATCTAATATACCTTTTCTTTTTTTCTATGTTAAGCATCGTAGTAGAATCATATAAAGATTTAGAATTCAAAGCTACGGAGTCTTAACCTCTCTTTCTTTCTTGAATACATACAAACGTTTTTGCTTACTAAAACTAAATTTATAATGCATAATATGTATCGTTAATTGTCATCAATAGATATTGAAAAAAAAAAGAATATGAAAAATATTTTGAACTTACTGAAATGACTCAAAATTACTACAAACCCTATTAATAAATGATAAAGATAAAATTAGAAGAAAAAAATTAATACTTTACTTATTGGTTATCTAAAATGACATATAAATTGAAATATATATATATATATATATATATATATATATATTGTAAAATGTGAATTAAAATGGAATGGAGAGTAACTCATAAGACATTATCTTACAAGAAAAAATTAATAAACTAATGTTCAAATAATATAATATCATTTTCAATTGAAAACTTAATATAAAGTCAATTAGCTACTAAATATGATTAGTTTTTTTTTTTAATTATTTGATTTTATTAAAATATTATATATAAATCATATATCAATTAAGTTTAGACAATTTTTTTTAATTCCTTTAAAATTATAGGAAATAGGATATTTATATTTAAACATAATTCTATCATAATAATGGTATTACACAGTACACTACCTCAGGTCAATGATAATGCTAGGGTATTAATTAAGGCAACCATGACTCCCTAATTTCATGAAATCCATTGTTTATGTAGCCAAAAAAAAAAAAAAAAAAAAATGAGTCCTTTAAATTTAGTGTAAACTGCTTTAATTTTTCAAAATTTTCATTTTTTTATTCATACATATAAAAAATAAATTTCAATTATTTTACAATATGAACATTTATTATTTCGTTTTTTTTGCTATAAAATATTTAGTTTTTCATTTAACCATCCTAATAAAAAAATTTGACTCCCTCCCTGCATAAGGTGGCTTATAACATAAGTATCATGCTTCATTCTTTGAGGGGTCTCCAAGGGCTGGGCGTCCACTAATAAAGAGTCTCCATAGTCTGTACATTTGAAAATTATATTAGTTAGGAAGTTTAGGTTTAGTTGGGTTATTATAGTCATCTTTATACATTTCTCCTCTAATATATTTTATATTTAAGTTCAAAAAACGTTAATTTATACTTTTAAGCTTTTATTGATATTTTTAACATTTGAAAATGCTCTATAATTTTTTTTGTCAATTAGTTTGCACTTTTGAAAAGGGCAAAAGCTCTTCAATTTTTAACAATAGTTCTATTAGATCCTTTTAATTTTTTCGGTGGTGTAATTAAACATTTTATTTTTTAATTTGATCCAAATAAGCCCAATCACAAACAGAGCTTCACTCCATTAATCAGCAAAGCTTAATAAAGAAAACCCTATCATCACTAAACGGCAACACTTTCCTACTACATCCACCGCTCTCATCTTCATTGTGAATTCACTGTCAAGTACAACAACATAAAATTCTCTTAACAAAAAACACCAAAATGCAACACAATAAAAGCAGATCAAAGCAGCTCGAGTGATGGTGGCAACACTCGCATTCGGTGGAGCTCGCTTGACGGCGAATAAAGCAAGTGGTGGTGACTAGGCTTGATATCGGAGGCTAGGGAATCGATTTTTTTTTTTTTTTTTATCTAAGATTTCTAATTTTGTTCACGGCGAAAAGGCTTCATTATTTATTTTTATTTTTTATTTTTAAAACCTATTCTTAACCGGAGAGTGAAGCTGCGTTTGTGATTGAGCTTATTTGGGTAAAATTAAAAAATAAAATATTTAATTGCATAAAAAAATAAAAATAAAAAATAAAAAAGGCCTATTAACAAAAGGTATAGGGTTTTTTATACCTTTGCCCTTTTCAAAATACACATATGTTCTTACAAAATTAAAAAAAGAAAAATAATATTAGCACGGATAAATCAAAGTAAAAAAAAAAAAAGATTAATTAGAGTTGTTCAAATGACATGTGATCATTATGACATAAGCAGCCGGTTTTAAGAATACACGTGTAACGAAGCAGAAATAAGAGTCACACAACACCTGTGCAACCTCCAGACTTTTGAGCAACCAAGTGAGAGAAACAAAGATATAACTTTTTTATTTATTTATATATATATATATACTGATACCGGCATTAAATGAAAGAAAAGCGTGGATCGAGACTTTCAGTAAAGAAGGACATTTTTTCCATTGAAATATTCCCAATTTTACCATCTCATCTGTCTTTAATCTCAGTTTAGTATTTAGTTTACCACTTGACATGTTTCTGCAGGGTGTAGAGTTATAAGGTTTATATATATATAATATATATATTTTTTTAGTTTTTTCTTGAGCCATGCAAAACCCAGAAACCTGAGAAAGCCTAGCTAGCCCAGGTTGGTTTTTTTTTTTTTTTTTTTTTTTCTTTATATATATTTAGCAATTGGGTTCTCCCATGATCTTTCTCTAAACCAGACCATCCCTTTGATGTTTTTGCTAAAATCATGCAAGAAAAGAACCATAATGCTATGGTTAATTTGACAAGTTTTAAAATTAGGGTTTGGGGTGTTCATCTTTTGTGTGGAAGAGTCAAAACCCCACTGGTTAGTCACCTCATTTCATGGTGCCAATCAAATGCTTTAAACAACTTAAACAAGCAAGAAATTCTCTTCCTTTTTGTGTGTTTTGAGTTATGATTGCCTATTTGGCTTTTTTTTATATATATAATTTATTAAAAAAAATGGGAATGGGAAGGGTTACTCATACTTACAAAGAGAAATTAATACGTGTCTTTTCAACTTTGAAAAGGCTAATCCCCAACCCCATACAGACTCTGCTCGGCAAAACTTTTTTGTGTTTGTACTTGGGCTTTTTGGTTCATCTTCCCTCACTGCAAATTCATGAAGCTGGAAACCCTTTTTTTTTTTTTTTTTTTTTTTTTTTTATAAAATACGTATTTTAAACACTTAAAAATAATTCGACTGAATTAAAATTATATCTATCAAATTTTATTGACTAGAGGTCCACTTAAATTTTTAGATAAATAAATTTTATATTATTTATGAATTATAATAAAAAAAATAACTAAAAAAAATATTGCTTGTAATATTAACTGTCACGCTGACTGGACAATGGCATAATACATTTATCAATTGAAAAATAATTAAATATTCCATCCTTTTCACAATAAATACCATTTTAAAAAATAAATTTTATTTTAAATTATTTGTCATTTTAAGAGTTTAATGCAGCATTTATTATTTTTTTTTCAACTTTACCTTCATTCTAATTTCAATATTTTATTTTTTTTTATTTGGTGAGAAAAAATAAGGATATATTTATTCATATTAATTAAAATTAAAACTATTTAATAATTTTTTTAATATGTATGTATCATCCTAAAACGATAGTTATTGTAAACCGGAAACACCTCAAGTTCTTGGAAATCAAACCTCACTAAATACTTAAATCCTTCAAATGTGATTATAATATCTATTGGTTATCTTTTTATTAAAAAATATATAATCATATTAATAAATAATTTTTCTTAATTCACAATTCACATATTAATAGGGTATATTAAATTAAAATATATACATATTACAAATTTTATAAAATTATGTTGTTGTTTAAATTTCTTTGAACATAAAATAATATTGGAATTATATGATATTATGACTCTTGGATGAAGAGGAAATCACAGAAATTTTTTTAATTTGCATATATATTAAGAAAGTAATTACAAAAGATATTTTCTCCATTTTTCTTTAATTGTCGTTTTTTCGTTGTTTCATAAAAATTAAGAAATATTTTCTCCATTTCATATTAAATGACGTTTTGGAAGTTTTATTTTTTTCATAATAGATGATGTTTTAGAATATCAATAGAATATTTATTTACTTTTTTTTTCTTTCATTTTTATCATTTTTTAATTTTCATTAAATACATTTAATATTCCTTTTTACCTTTAGAAAAATATTTAATAAGGGTAATTTAGTATTTTCGTCCACTAATTAAAAAGAATTAATTAATTTCTTAATATTTATTTATACCTTCAAAACGTCATCCAATATGAAATAAATGGAGTAATTAATTATGCTAAATTTCAAGAATAAGATGATAGAGTAATTGATAATATGTGTATTAATTATAGAACACATGATAACGATAAAATTGAAAAAAAAAAAGTTTTATTAATTTTGGTAAGATGCTAAATAATTTAAAAAAAAAATTAAAAATGATAATTAAAAAAGAGTGAAGGGGTAAAATATATATATATATATATATATATATATATATATAGAGAGAGAGAGAGAGAGAGAGAGAGAGAGAGGATAATAATGATGAAAATAGTAAATTGGGTGTGTGCTCTGACACAATAAAAAGGTGCAAAATTAGTGATAGTTGGTGAAGGCAAATCTGGAGATGAGGCTGCAACCCAAGTATAATATAATAGTAGAATAGGGTTTTTGTTGGGTTTATTTGCTTTGCTATGTGACTATTTTTTTTATTTTTAATATTTTTTTTCTGTTTTTTGGTCAGAAAATAAAAAGGCTGTCATGTCAAATGTCGTTTAGTCGGTAGGGAGAAAAGGGCTGAAAGAAGATGTTTCCCCTTTTTTTGCAAACTGTATTTTCTGAGATTTTTCAAACCTCAGTCTGCTTGCCCATTTCAATGGTAATTCATCCGATTGGAATATCTGTTCGGATCTCATATTTTGGGATTCCGATTCAAAAAGTTTTTCTTCAAAGAATTTTAATTTAATTCTAATTTCACTGTTAAACTTAACATATTTATGAATTTATTACTTTATTTGGATTAATCATTAATCAAATATTAAATAAGTTTAAATTTTATAATTAAAAATTTTAATTTATAAAAACTTATTTTTTTTTAAACCACGGTGACCATCAATTATCCAAAGATTAATAAATATGTTTATATGTTCTTGTCAAAATTAGAAAATTAATTTGTTTTGAAAAGAGAAAGATATTTTTTCTTGAAATTAATTTAATTTTTTATTTGATTATAAAAAATATTTTTTATTGATCAATTCTTATTTTTATTGCTAAAAAATACAGAAAATATTTTTCAAAAATATATTTTATGTGAAACAAACATAGCAGTCAAAAAAATAAGGTATTATTGTTCAATATCTCTTTCAAATCAAAAATAAATTTCAAAAAGTTAAATAATATGATATTAATAAAGTTTTATATTAAAATTTTGTTAGTATTATATAATCTAATATTATAATTTTTAAAAATATTTTTTTATTAATTAACATATTTATGATACATTATCAATAAGAAAATATTTGCAATAGATTAATAGTTTGTCTAAAAAATTTGAAAATAGTTATAAGAAATTATGTATTAGTTTTAAGTAATATATAAGTTAAAATTAAAATTATTTGAATTAAATAAAATATTAATATATTTATATTTATGTTATACTGTGGTGGACCACTTTTGTTGTTGATGATTTTTTTTTTCATGTTTTTAGATTAGATTTATCTTGAGATCAGATTGTATTATACTAAAATTACTTTTGAAGTTACTTAAATGTAATTTTTTAATTAATTAATTATTATTATATTTAATTTTAGTATTGGATCAATGAATTGAACTATAGTGAAAATATCTGAATTTTGATATGGTATTGGATTGGATTGTATTTTATTAAAATATCCAATTCTCGAATTATATTATTTCAAAAATAATACGACAAAGATATTTTTTTATTTCGATTTCGATTTTGGTGATATTCAAATTCAAATCTCTAAAATTCAGTTCAATACTAAAGATTTTTTAAATCTCTAGATTAAATCGATCCATACTCTTTAATGATTATGTGGTGGAATAAAATATCTCTATCTCTAAATTCCCCCTCGAATAATACATTATTGAGTTGCAAAAACTTGTAGCTAGTTATCCTACATTTCAACGGAATTATTTCTTGTTAAAGAATTGCTTTGGAACAATCAGTGGACTCATTCCTAATTTTATGCCAGGCTACTCAACGGCTCAAGCAAGCCCAAAACCAGGTTTGAAGGAGACAAGCACAATAGTTACAGTGGGTTGTTGGTGAACTTCTAGTATACTAGCCTTGAACCAATGGGCTTGACCCAAATTGTCTTTCTAAAACGGACTTATATTAAATTGGTCCAACAAACATATAGAAAATAATTGTGAGTAAGCAATGCCGTCCAAAAAGAAGTTGGGGCTTTATTAGCCCAATACCTTCTGGCTTGGGAAAAACAAACCATAGATAAATAGCTAGGGTGTGAGCATTATTCCGTTTTAATAAAAAAAAAAACCGAATCAAATCGATAAAATTCAATTATTTCGATAATGAGATATTTAATTTTTGATTCCGGTGAATTATATATATAATGTAAATTGTATTTATAAAAAAAAAATTTAAATATGCTAATGGTAAAATAATAATTTTGAAAGTAAATATTTACTTAATTTTTCATAGAAAAAAAAATACGAAATTAACTTACAAAATGTAGTGTTCAATGATTTATCTTGTACTACATAATATGAAATATTTAATTTATAATTTATTACTACCTACTTGAGTATTTTTAATCTACATGAAACATTAGTTAAACAAAAGCAAGAAATATATATTTGGAAGATTTCAAAATTTAGCAACATAAAATCTGAGAAGCATATGGGTATGCCTCATCTTTATAGAACCTTTCAAGACAATATATATATATATATATATATATATATATAGTGAAGATTAAACCAACTCATTTATAAGAAAATAAATAAATATAAAATATTTATAATTTTGTTGGAACAAAGAAAGATATAGACAAGACCAACTCCCCCCCACGTGGTTCAACAAAGCTCCCCTATCACATATTTTTAGTTAGTTGATTTATCAAACCCCACAAAATTTGGAGCAAGAGCAACTACCCATCATCTATTGTAAGAAAAGGATTTTTCAAATATTATTGTATCATTAAAAAAAAAAAAAAAAAAAACATAACCCACCAAAGTTAATGAACTTTGTAATAGAGGTATTGTCTCAAAATTGGTTAGGGTGGGGTTCTTTTGTTGCCTCTTAAAGAAACCTCTTGCATTGTATTTCTTGTCATGTCTAATCTTCAAAGACAAGGCTATGTTTTTCCAACTTTGTTAATAACTCTTCTTGACAAAGATGGACTTTGCTTCTTATAGTCAACTTTCTGAAGTATGAATCTATACAAAAGAAGGGGAAAAAAAAAGGTATGAATGGTGATAGCAAATGTTGATATCTAGCATGAACTATGAACTTGGTGTAACAAAATTGGTTGATGATGGTTTTTAAAAAGTATTATTTTTCAATCTTAGAAATTATTGAAGTTTTAAGAAAAAGAGAGACTTTAAATATGAACCCTTCACAGTCAACATTCAAAGTAGGCATTGGAGATTTATTTAATTTATTTTTGAACTATAAGTTAGCTTATTATTTTAAAAAACTACAACAACATTTTATTATTTAATCATTCTTTTACAATGGTTGGAAATAAAATCCCAACCCATAAAACAAACACAAATGTACAATTTTGTACCCAAAAAAAATCCAAAAAATTAAAATGGATTGAAAATAATGGGAAAATTCATGTAACCAAGGAAATGTACAATCACCTACTAAAGGGAGACGTATGAACAAAGAGTAAGCTTTTCCATTTTCAGCATAAGGATCCATTAATGGGTGGGCTTGGGCTTTCTTTAAATAAAGAAACTGTACCCAATAAATATCAATGACAATGGACACTCAGAAAATTCCAATTATGCAACTTTGAGTTGGCCAGCCAATTTCTATATATATATTTTTTTTCGAGATAAATTAAATTTCAGTGGATGAATACAATTTCAATAGAAAATAACCTGACATAAAATCAACTACTAAATAAGAGTAAATTGATTCGCAGATCGCAAATGTTCAATAGATAAATAATTAGTTTTGAAAAATTGCGACTGTAATAGTAAAATAATATGACAAATCATTATCTTCTTTGCGAGCATATGAAACGCAATAATGTACAGACATACCACCAAACTCATAACAAAAAAAACTTATAACAAGAAAAAGCATAACAAAATTTACAATAAGAGAAGACAAAATAATATAAAAAAACAAAATATAATATAATACAAAATAATAAAATGAAAAATATCACTCTAACAGCAGTAAGCACAAATTCATCCACAAGCATATGGTAAAAACAGAGATGGGTGGTGATGGCGGAAGTAAGGAGACAAAGAACGAGATCGAGGAAAATGAGCGTCGAGTGATCTTACAAATGTTGGAATTTATATAATCTTAGGAGTGTCAACCTCAAAAACTAGCTATTGAGGTTGGAGAACCCAATTATATATAATCTCATTCAACATCTTATATTTAATCCATGTGGGATTTATATCTTAACACTCCCCCTCAATTGACAACTGAGTCAAGATAATTTTTTATTAAGTCCAATTGACACTTGCAAATTTATGATGAAAACTGGGTTGATACAATTGAAAGCCCAACACAGGGCGAAAAAATAATTTGAAAGCCCATCACCGGGCGAAAAACAATCGAAAGAAATCCACCACGAGGCAAGAATTGAAATCAAATTAAACCCGGAATATACCGAAAATTGAAAGAGAAATTGAAATCCCAGTCCTAATTGTAATAGAACAGAGGTAAGTACATTGATCATTTTCTCGCTCTAATACCATCTTACAAATGTTGGAGCTTATATAATTTTAGGAGTGCTAACCTCAAAAACTAGCTATTGAGGTTGAAAAACTCAATTATATATAAGTTTATTTAACATTTTATATTTAATTCATGTGGGATTTATATCTTAACAGGCGACGATAGAGAAAGACGCATAAATAAAGGATAAATGAGTGGAGTCGATGGTGGATGCGATAATAATAGTAAAGATGAGAGTATTTATATCAAATCTAATATAAGATATTAAAATCACCGCCAATCAAAATAAAAGATCGGCGGTGATTTAAGAAATAAAACTTAAGAGATAATGGGAGAGCCAATTTCTATATAAGCAAAATATATATATATATATATATCGGCGGTGATTTAAGAAATAAAACTTAAGAGATATTTCTATATAAGCAAAACATATATATATATATATATATATATATATATATATATATATATATATCATTGTCAGTGGGCAATTTTGAATGATTATAGAATCAAATTGGATATAAACTTGGGACCAAAATGTAGGTCACAAGTTCATTTAACATATATTTATTAAAAATAAATAAAATCTGCCTTTAATTTTGAAATTTCATAATAGGAAATCAACTTCCAACAATGGCATCCACATACCACTTGCCCATGTTATGTATCAACTTGCCTTTCTCTCTCTGTTTTCTAAATCTGTTTCTTTCATGTATTATAAGCCATACAAAATCACCTCTTTTTTTCTTTTAGTAAAAAAAAGAAAGAAAGAAATTGTCTGCTACTATTTGTCTATAGTATATGCCATTGAGTCTTTTGATTTTTTTTTTTTTTCAAATTTTAAGAGTTCTCGATCTATATATTCACCACAGAAATGCTGTGTGTGTTAGGTCATATCCATTGTTAAAATTTGGACTCAAGCCCATAAAGAAGGATCATTGATACCATAAACTATCCACCTTAAAAAAAACAATAATAATAAAATAAAAACACTATTATAGTATATTTTGGGAGTGAAAGTGATAGATTTTATTTTTGGCTAACAAAAAAAAATCATTTCTTTAATCTTTGATATTAATATAAAATAAATTCCATTTCATACTATTAATAATTACAAATTATCTCAATTATTCTTAAATGTTTTTAAAAAAATTTATATCGCTCCCAATAATTAAAAAATTAAATCGGCCACTGTTTATAAAATTATTACTATTAATAGTCTCTACCGAGTTGTACCACATAATAATAAGGTTGCATTGCACTATCTAATAATGTTAAAGGATGGTTGAAAAATAATAGAGATGCACACACATGCATATCCGCAAATATCCGCAAAAGGGTTAAATTAATCATTAAATTTGGTATTCGGAGATAAATCAGGATAAAATCACATTTTTTTTTATTAAAATTTTCATACTTGACAATTTTTGTCAAATTAGTCATTGGTCAAATTTTGGGCAATACGTATGTTATAAAATCAGACGAAATAACATTAATTTCATAAGTCTCGTTTAGCATGACTTTTCAAAAAAAATGTTTTTAAAATTTTTTTTAGTTTTTTCAGTTTTGAAAAGTATTTTTGAAAAAAACAGGTGAATAAATACTTTTTCAAAAAGCATGATTGAAAAAAACAGTTTTAAAAAAAAATCAATCAATTAAATAAAAAATTCAATAAGTATTTTTTTGGCTTACATGCTAATAGTAATCAATTAAATTTAAGTTTTAGGGGTATGAGTGAAAGTTATTTTTCGATATTGTATAATGATTGAATTTTTTAATGAATGAAATTGATGATATTTTGTTGATCATTATACACATATTTATTTAGTATTAAAAATTGAATTCCAGAAACAAAATAAAAATTAAACAATCAAATGAATATAAGAATTGCAAAATTCAAAATATCTTTCATTAATATCTATAAATAATATTCAAACATGGGCAGATTATAAAATCTAACAATGAGCGATAAAAAATTAAAATATAACTTATAATCATATAAATTAGTACCGTGTTATATTTAATTTTCATCAATCATTAATATATTAATTAATCACACAATAGTTTTTGGAAGCTAAATAGCACTTTTTGAATTTTTTTATTTAATTGATTATTTTTTCAATTTTTTTGAAATTGTTTTTTCCAATCATACTTTTTGGAAAAACATATATTCACCTATTTTTTTCAAAACTGAAAAAAAAAATTAAAAATCATTTTTTCGAAAAGTTATGCCAAACGAAACTTATGAAATTAACGTTATTTCATCTGATTTTATAATACACGCATTATCCAAAATTTGATCAATGACTAATTTGATAAAAATTACTAAGTATGAGAATTTTGATAATAAAAAATGTAATTTTGTCCTTATTTATCCCCAAATGTCAAATTCAAAGACTAATTTAACATTTTTGCCCATGATTATCAATTAATAGCTTAGTTATTAAATACAAAAATATATAAATAAATCAATTCTAAGAGATAGAAATTATCATAATAATAAGTACATAAAAAGAAATAAATAGTTGGTTAAGTGTCCCCTCCTGTGGAACCTTATGTTGGCAAAGATATAGACCTCTTCTACTCCGATGGCCACACCTCTCTTTTCATATTTGGACATCTTCACTATTATATATTTATATATTTAAGAATTGAGAGTTTATACTTCTTTGCCCCATTTTAATAAATTATTTAGATATAAGTAGATAATTAAATAATTTTTTTTTTAAGGAATGAAAACAGAGAAATACTCAATTCATTTAAAATATTAATTATTTAAAATTTCGACACACTAATTAAAAAAATTATTTAATTATCATAATTTCAAAATAAAAAAACTAAAACATATTCTTTTAATTTTGATATAGAGGAATAAAAATAATTAATATAAATATTCAGTGAAGGAATAAATAGAAGGTAAAGTTGAAAAAATAAATAAATAACTTCTTAAAATCCTAAAACGACAAATATTTTAAAATAAAAAAAATATTTAAAATGACAGATAATTTGAAATGAATAGAGTAAATTTTATTTGTATAGAAAATAGAGTTATACACTTATACTCAACAGATTATTAATTGGATTCGCGTATATAATTTAATAATAATAGAGTTATATAATTTAATAATAATACATCTTTCATCTTAAACAATAAATTTATATTTGAATCTTAAAAAAAAATTGAAAATAGAGATTATTTAGTGAATTTAGTGCACTATTTTCCTATGTAAGCATGACATCAAAAATTATATATTTGTAAGCAAAGGAGTTGACACCAAATTTCATTATCTCATCACTGACCTTTTTGTGGACCATCACCTCCAATTTTTCAAGCATCCTTTTCATTTATTGGCAAAAAAAAATGGTCATCCTATTTTTTTTTTTTTTTTTCTGTATTACTTCCTTAATTTTTTTTTTCCCCACAAAAATTAAAAAATAATTAATTGCTCTAAATTTTAAAAATAATATGACTAAATTATCCTTATTAATTATAGAGTTATAAATAATATGTATATTAATTATAAAATAGATGATAAGGATATAATTGAAAAATAAAATAAAATTTTATTGGTTTCCTAAAATGATAAGTATTTTTAAAAAAATTCTTTCAAAAAACGACAGATAAAAAAGGATGGAGAGTGTATATATTAAGAAAAAAAGAAAAGAAGAGCACATAATAAAATAAAAAATATAAAAAATAATATGGTATGGCCAAGCCAAATATTTCAATAAAGTTTAATTATAGATAATAATCAACAACTCATTAATTAAGATTTTCTCTTCAAAGATGTATATGTTTCTATAAATAATTAATTATCATTTATGACTTCTTAATATTGTATTTGTTGCACTCACGTTTGTTTATTTTATACTTTTTGTTATTGCGTTAGTGCCAGTCACGTTTCTATGTTCATGCACTAATATACTTTAATTAATTCTATGATTCTATATAATATGATAATTAAACAATCATTTTGCAGAAAAATTGAAGTGTAATAGTTTTATTATTCCATTAATCAATGCCATACTGTTCCTTCATGCAATTATTATTTTGTAGTTGGGATTATTCCATTTTATTTTTTTATTAATTGAGTTTAATGTTGATATCAATTTTTCTCTTCTATTTGTTTTTGGTATATCATTAAAAAGAAATGAGTTCTCATTATTTAAATCTCTTAATTATCAATATAAGATGAAAATTCAATTATTAGATTATCAATTTAAAAAATATTTTTTTAGAACAAATTTTTTATAAATATTTTAATTTTTATATTTAAATAAAATTAATATAAAAAGATAAAGTGATATATATAACAACCACCAGAAAAATAATTATCGATACGACTTCTTTCCCTTCATCATTCATTTGTACAATTACAATAGGAAAAGGAAAGGGGCAAAATAAAACAAAATTGACTTTGTAGGTTTTCAATTTCCCATAAAACCTAATAAGGATGGCCCAAATTTCTTTATATAAGAAGAAAAGAAGAAGAAATCAATTAAAATATTGTTGTTGATAAATCAATGTGGCCCCGCTTGAAAAGCAAAATAGTAGTAATTAAAGTATAATTTAATAATAAGAAATTTGGCAAAAAAAATTTAGTAATAAGTATATATATAATTTAGATAATAAATATATAATCGAATTTTTTTTTCTCAATATTATATATAAATACACACACATTTAATTATATATTACCTTCATTTTAAAAAAATTATTACCTTTAATTTTTCACAAAAATTAAAAATACAATAAACAAAATGATATTTTTTCTTTTTTATAATTTTGAAAATATAATAAATATTTTTATTTTTTATTTTTTAAAATATCAAATGCATCTTAAAGATGAGATAAATAGTATTCCTTCCATTCCATTTTAATTATCGTTTTTTGAAAAAAAAAATTCAAAATATTTATCGTTTTAGAAAACCAATGAAGTATTAATGATATTTTTTCTAATTTTATCCTTATTCGTTATAAGTGAAAGTATTAATAGAGTAAGAAAGAGATAAATTAACAAGGTATTTTAATTATATTAAGTTATTTTTCATTAAAATTGAAGCTATTCAATAGGTTTTTTAATCTTTGTGTAAAAATCTTAAATGACGATTAAAATGGAATGAAGAGAGTAATAGTAATAGAAATATGATACTCCATTTGTTTTAAATTAATAGATGTTTTATGAAAAAAAAAATATTTCAAATTAATTATCATTTGAAAAGTTCTATACAACATTTATTATATATTTTTTTTCAATTTTATCTTGTTAGTGATAAATTTTTTGTGAAATAAAAAAAATGAGTTTTAATGATAAAATAAGAATATGTTTTTCATCTTAATTAAAATGAAAGCTATTTAATAATTTTTTTAATATATGCGTAATTTTTTAAAATGTCTATTATTATGAAACGGAGAAAATAAATTTTTTTTTTTTGAGACATTAAAAAAAGCCAACTTTTCTAGTATTATGTTTTGGACACTATAATTAGTAATTGTAATGTACTTTTTGTGGCATAATCTCCAATTAGGGGTAGATGAAGTATAATTAATGGGAGTATTTATAAAAGTAAAAAATGAAATTAATATTGGGAATGGGTTTGTCCCCCTCATAGCAAGCCTGATGTTGGGTATGATTGTGGCTTTAGGCCGACATGTGGCCGCAACCCATTTAAGAATTGGAGGCCAAAGCAACTCTTAGGTCCTTTTCTATGTCATTATGTAATAGCTTAGATCTTGTCATTCTATATTAATGAGTGTTTGGTATATACTATTTTACTCCTGCTGTAACTATCGGCCAGTGAAGTCTTGGTCATTTGGTGAAAAAAAAAAATAAATAATAATAATAATTATGTAGCCTTGGTCTAATATTAAAAAAATTCTTATTTATATTGTCTATATATATTTATTTTAAATATTAAATTAATGAGTAATAATATATTTTAGTTAATATGATTATTTTTTTTTTCAGTGAAAATATATTAATATTAATTCTTTTGCCATTTAAAAAATTACACAATAACTATTCAATTACAGGATATTATTCTTTCATAATATTTTTAAAAAAAAATTTATACTCCTACATATAATCCAATAAATGTATATACAATTTGATAATTTTAAAAAAAAAATTAAGTTATTGTAATATAAAAATATATAAAAATAATTTTTAATGAAAAAAATAAAAATAAAATTCCATTTTAATATTATATTTTATTTTAAATTTTAGAATGAACCTAATGTGACATTAAACCGTGTAAAGAGGCAATATTTATTTATTTGTCCCCTGGTCTAAGTGCATGTGTGGTTCATAACACTTGAGCTAGCTAGGTAATTTGCCTCCTATTTTCACAAAATAAAAAATAAATAAAATAAAGCCCAAATGTAATGTTTTTGTAGAAAATCTGTCTAAGAGACATTGACACTACATGTTTTGGATTTATGATTCAATATTATCTAATTAATATATATATATATATATATAAAGATAAAATTAAAACTTTAATATCTTTGTAAATGAAAGACAAGACGTAAATATATTATTAAATACAAATTTTAATAATTAAAATTTGAATTATCGTACTTTGTATAGTCTCTATCATTATTATTAAGTATGATTAGCAGTCAAGCTTTCTTCATGGGTCCTATTCTATTGGCGGACATGGGGTTAGGAGGGCACCATAATTTTTTATTTTTTTTTTTAATAACACCTAAAATTTTTATTTTTTTATATTTGTCCCTCCCAAATATTTATATTTTTTTTTTCATATTTATCCTTTCAATTTTATACCTTTAATTTTTAATTATTTTATTTTATACTCTAAAATTTTTATTTTTATTTCTCTAACTTTAAAAATTTTTATAATTAGATTTCATATTTATATATAACTTTATAAAAAAAAATTAGTACTATGAATTTTCGTCCCCAAAACTAAAATCCTGGGTACGCGGCTGTCCTGTTCCCTTCCCTTCCCATATGGATATGTAAATTAGCATATATTGTGATTGGGATTTATGAAAAAGCATAGAATAGTACATTATTCTCCCCTTCCATGATAGAAAAAGTGGACACTCTGTATCATCTCCTACCACCTAACATATCTAAGGTTGGTTTTTCACATTTAATTTCTATAGTATGACACTTATCTATCCACACGTGCATTCATGTCTATATATATATATATATATATATATATATATATATATATATATATATATATATATATATATATAGAAAAATATTTCATTTTCGTACTTTCAGTAATTTCCCATGGTGAAATATTAAAATATATTTTTTTAATGTTCTTACACTATCATTTACAAATTTTTCATCAATTTACTTTTATTATAAGGAAAAAAAAATTGGGGATTTATTATGAAATAATAAAAATATAAGGGTTTAAAGATAACAAAGAAAATTTCATGATCAACTAGCTCTATTATTCAAATATCTAATAATACATATGTGATGCTCATAAGAGGTGAATCTTATACACATGTATAATTTGGTTGTATTGATAAATAAACAAAGAATCATAATTAATCATATACTAATATATATAAGTTTGGATCTTGTTCCGTGTGTGTATATATCTATATAGTAAGCTAGGAGTCATTTTGTTTCCTATATTAAAATTTTAATCTTAAAAAATATTGATGATCCAGAAATTTACAAAGAAAAAAAGGTGATGAAACTTTTTTGTTTGGATATAGACTTTGAACAGCCTATTGGACTTACAAAACGAGAGAATGAGCATCAAAGTGTTAACTTTAAACTTTGCAAGACTTTTACGTTACATAAATCAATGGCTTGATTCTTAAGATCCTTAAAAAAGAAAATAATCTATTTAGAGAAAATATTCTAATGAGAGAAAGATGTGAGAAGTTGTAAAATGAAGCTGAGAATGGTGGTAGGTGAGAATGATTTATTTTATACTATGTGTGCCAGCAGAAAAATGAGTTGACTGGTACACAATTGCTTCATTTTCATTGGTGAGCAAATGGCTTAGCTAAGATAGGGTAAACAATATCTTGAGGTGTCAAGTTCTTGTTGTTGTGTTGCTTGCATCATATCAGAGTCGTACTTTGGCTGGGTGTCGGGAGGCCGTTTATCTTGTCTTGGTGTGTCAGTGATTAACGTATCGTGAGTCCTAAGTATTAATAACTATATATTGTGGCATCACTGAGCATGCAAGAGCCTCTAACTCCTTGTCTGATGAAATTGAATTGGAGTGGAGACTGATGATCTCATAAGTGGGTTTGGTCCAACGAAAGAGTACTTGGTGAGGCACTTTCATAGTGACGACCTTGTCTATGACGAGCTTTAGAGGATTTCTCGTCACAAGCTATTCTCGAGTGTATCTTCTTTTGAATATTTTGAGTTTATTTATATTCTTTTGCGAAATAGATATAATTTCATGCTTGAAATACAAAGATGAGAGTCAGATTTATTTCGCATCAAATATAGTTGATAAAATAAAGAAAAATTACTTTTTATAATTTTTTATTGCAAATCCATATTTTTAGAGAATTAGATAATAAAAGTAAATATATCATAATAATAAAATTTTATTTTATATTTAAGAAAAAAAATAAGAAAATAATAATCATACCAAATAAATAATTAGTGTTGATTGTCTGTCTCTAATTAAAAATTTATAATAACCCACATACATATATATCTTTAATTTGAGTGGTGTGAATGAAAGATGATATATATTTAAGAGGCATCATATAGCACGTAATGAAAGTTGATTTAATTATTTTTTTATTTATTTGTATTGAAAAAATAATTTAATAATTTATATAAATCTAATTTATATAGTTAGTATAAATATTATTGATAAATAAATTTCTTATTTAAAAATAACTTATATTTTTAAAAAGAAAAACTTAGATACTATTTGGTATGAGATAAGTAAGGTAAGACAATAGAACTTTTTAAAAAGTATAAAAAATTAGTTTGTTTGATAATAATAATTGAATGAAGTTCTTGAAAAGTATCTCAATTTCTTGAGTTTGCGGGAATTAACTTTCTTAAGAGAGTTAGGTAAGTTGGACTTCCTTAATTTAGATAAATATAAATTGATATATTTACCCTCAATTAAATGTGACTAGGTATTATTGTCTTTTACATTATTAATTTCTAAAAATGACAATATGAAGTCAAACAAAAAAAATTTATTTTTCAGGAAATTATATGCAAATCAAACGCACAATTACTTGTGTTTTATGAGAAATATTTTTTCAAAAAGTCTACTTCCTGAAAAAAAAAAAAAAAAAAAAAAAAAACCTTCTCGGGAAGTCTACTTCCTGGGAAAAAACTTATCAGGAAGTCTACTTCCTGAAAAATAACTTCTCGAGAAGTTTACTTCTTGAAAAGTATACTTTTCAAGAAGTAGGTCATGTGATACCAAACTATATCTTATATTTATTTTTAAATATTTTATATGTTATTTTAGTATTTAATCCATCAAGATTATCATAATGTGTATGATTTTAATTGATTAGGTTGGTTACAATTTTTATTTTTTAATTTAATTAATTTTTTATTTAAATGTATTCGTATAATAATAAAGTAAATAGTAATGTCTATCTTATATATATATATATATATATATATATATATATATATATATATATATATATATTAAAGTATGTTTTGAGCAAATGGAACTAAAAGTAATTTGAAATAAATATTTAAAATCTCTAAGTGTTATTTTTATTAAGATATATATTTATTTTTAACTATAATTATCTAAATTAAGCAATATAATAATATTTTTCTACTTTTATGACATCATTTTTTAAAATTTAAGGAGACAATAACATTTTTATTGTAAGTGTTGTTAATTATAAAAGAATGTATAAAAACAATGTGTTTTTATGTCTACTATACAATTGCGACAATTTATTAATATATGAGTAAAATTATATTTAAACGAGAATAAAGTTCCATTACAAAATTTGTTTTTTATTATATAGTAATTTATATTAGTTGACTAATTTATTTTTGTTTCAATGGATATTATGCACTCATATTCCTAATAATCAATTTTGTAAATAGTTCTTATACAAAACTATAGCTTTATTTTTGATATCAGCATGCATATGATCATTTATATTTGAAAAATAAAATATCTGCCTTCACTTAACAATTATTTTCTAAGAAAAAAAAAAAGGTTCTATATTTCCTTGATTCCTTTTTCTTTTTATTTTTTTCCTCTTTCTTTTTCTATCTCTTAATAAATTACAAAAATCTAAATTTTTTAAGAATAAATTGAGATTTAATATTAAAAAATAGTAGGTGTGCTCATAAATTTGATGATATTTTATTTCAAACTGATCATTTTTTTTAAAGCGATTCAAATTGTTTTTTTTAATTGATTACACACACAAAAGGACTAAAGTTGAAAATCTTATAAAAATTAAAAAAAAAATTCCTAAAAAATTAATTATTTTTTAATCATATGATAAGATTTGAGAGTTGTTTGTTGATGTATACCAAGTAAAATTTTTAATAAAATTGTAAGGGATAATGGAAAAACTTATGCTTACACCATTAACTTCAAGAGAAGTTTGCTTTATATTTTGACAAATACATTATGATGAGAATTAATTCAAATTGATCCATTTCTCTTGTCGATTTAAATCTCATTTCATTCCTAAACAATACAGTTTATTTTTAGACCCAAGAAAAATCATAAACCACAACATGCTACTAAACTCTGTCTATTAGAAATTTTTTTTTTTTTTTGGGGGTAAATAAACAGGGCAAAAAGCCCAGGGAACAAAACAAAAAGAAACACCTAACTATTGGCACAAAATCAAGGCCAAGCTACACGTCTGTTTGATGTCACATACCCTTTCCATTGTCTTTCACATTTACACTTAATAATATCACAATTCATTTTCTTTAATTTATAACATTAATATCATTAAACTTTATACTTAATAACATTAAAATTTCTTTTTTTATTTGTAACACTAATATTATTAACTTTATATTAATATTACGATTATAGTTACTTTTATAATTTTTAAGTAATTCTCTAATCAAAAATCTAATGTGCACTAATTTTACTTTTATATAATTTATCAACTATACTCATTTTTTTTTTCTTTCCCATCAACATCACGTAATTTCTTTTCTTTTTTAATATTTCTAAAATTACTCTATTGAATTTTTTTTTATATATAAAGTGATTCAATGTGAGAATACTAAATTTCGGTGACCAAATTGCCCCCAGTTTAATGTATCTTTATATTTATATGGATTTTTTTTTTTTTTTTGTGATTTTAAATATATTTTTTTCAACAGATTGGTTAGCAAGTTATGGTAAGGACAAGGTTTTGGAAGTTTATTTGGACACTCCTATATTCTGATTTGGTTGCTTTTATGATATTGGTGAGGTGATTCATGCCCGTGGTTTTGTTGTGTAGTTTGAGGTTTTAGTCCGCATTTTTGTAACAAAAACATATTTTTTAAAAGTATATAGTTTGGTATATTTCAATAAACTCAAATCCATTGAATAATTATCGTAATTGGAAGTCAATCATTCTTGCAATTTAGGCCAGGGACTTTGTTTGCTTTGTGTTTCGTTTTCTCTGTCCTTCCCTTGGTTTGTGTTGTTATTGCTAGCGGTGTTTATGGTTCGATTTAATCGATTTAGAGTAAATATTTCTAACTAAACTAATAAAATCGATTTTTAAATATTTCAACTCTTAATTAAATCAAGTAATACTAAAAAATATCTAAACTAAAATTATTCGGATAATCGGTTTGATCTGTTTGATAAAAGTTAAAAATAAATAAAATAAAAAATTGAAGAGATCATAGAAATTTAACAAACATTAAAATAAAATTATATTACTAGATAACAATTAACCTTATCAATATTATAAAAAAATTTAAAAAAAAATTTCAGATTGTGCATTTGAAATTTTATAACATAATAATAACAAATTAGAATGAAATATTCCCTAAGAAATTAGTAGGGATCAAAATAATAATATAAAAATCATTTAAAATATAAAAATTCAATACATATCTTTAACTTCTAAAAAATTTAAAAATTAATTAATAAAGTACATATCTAAAAAATATATAGTTTTATTATATTATTAGTTCGGTTTAACTGAATTTTTATTTTCTTAAACCAAAACCAAACTAAAAATTCAGTTTATAAAAATTTTAAAATCATAACCAACCATGAAATAACCTAAATCATGATTTTTGATTTGAATTAAATTGGATCAATTAGGTTTAGTTAATTTTTGTGCAACTCTACATGTTGCAAGGATTTTTGCCTGGGGCTCCCTCTGGTGGCCTTGGTCACAGGAAGGGTTCCCCTCCCTCTGTTTTTCTTAGTTTTATATCTATATTTGCCTTTGTTTTTCCTCTGTGATTTGCAGGTTTTGCTTGCTCGTCTGG
The DNA here is from genome assembly GCA_949750685.1 of Vernicia montana. NCBI lineage: Eukaryota > Viridiplantae > Streptophyta > Magnoliopsida > Malpighiales > Euphorbiaceae > Vernicia > Vernicia montana. The sequence goes on along the minus strand of CATKHJ010083175.1, from coordinate 50,787 downwards.
ATCGAGTTTCAAGAATTTTGGGTTTTCAAGTGCGATGGCTATGCCGCTCAAATCTCCGACGACTCTGTTCGAATCCTTCAACGACTCGTCATCAACTTTGCTCTATCGGTGTGCGGTGACTATTGGAGGAGGGAAGAGCTGGCTAGTCTTGAGCTCTTCTACGCTGATCTATTTGAGATGTGTCCCTTGGCCGTTGACAAATGCCTAAATCCTTTATGACAATGGCCGTTTAGACAAAGGGATTTAGGCCTCTGTTAAGTAAACCCTGAATTTGTTCATGTTTTTCTAGGGTGGGCTCCTGTTGAAGCTAGTTGGTACAAGCCTTTTGAGGACGGTTCAGGCGCTTCTCCCCTTCTGGTGGTAGTAACTTTCTTCTTTGAGCTCCTAGCAGCAGTGATGGTGGTGGTTAAAGCTATGGAGTTTTTTGGAGATAGGCAAAATTATCAAAGATGTTTGCATAATTTATGCATCTATGTCTGTGTAACTCTAGTGGTTGTGTTTGTTAGTTTGCGCTTAAAGTTCATGTGTAAAAACTCATTTTTGGTTAGTTGTTGTTAGACATTAAGTCCTAATTTCTTTAATGATGTACTTACTTGGCCTCCCACTTGTGTAATATCTTATGAACTAAATTGGGCTTCAGTCCCTTATTAATACTAGTTACTTTTTCTTTGAAAAAAAAAAATATCGTAATTGGGTTGGTAATTTTTGTGTCTATCTAATACTTATCACTTTCATGAATTCCTTTTCTTTTTCAAAGAGTAAGCTAGAAGATAATTTCAAGTAATCTAATTGTGATGTTTGTTAATTTATGCCTTTGATTGAAATGATGAAGATAATTCAATTATGATTATTATTTTTTTTTTTTTTAGATTAGGAGATTATAATTTAGTTAGATAATCATATACATGGTTAAAGAAAGAAAGTGGAAAATGAATTAATTATAAGGCATTTCAAGAGTGGTGAATGTTAAATCGGATTAATAGAAAAAAGTATTGGTTATATTTTATAAATATATTTCTTTTAAATTTATATTTCTCTATGCATTTATATATGTGCAAAATAATATATTAGCCTAATAATAAAAATGAGCTCATTTTAAAACTGAATGCTAAAATTTAAGTCTTGTTATCTACATAATTCCATTTATATAGATACATGTATAAAGTGTAATGGGCAAACGGGCAAATTAATAATATTTTTTTAAAAAAAAAAAATTATTAAATGGATTTTATTAAACGACATTATTATAAATAAAAGGGTTAACAAATACTATATTAATTGCTTTTTTAGGAAGACAAATTAATAAATGAGCTTAATTATAAGTTAAAAATGTAAAAATAATAATAATAATTAAATTAAGGTACGGATGATGTAAATATAGGCTAGCAAAAGTAAAAGGTGGGGGTGATAATAATGAGATTGTTTGTACAATTATATCCCAGCAAAGTGAGTTAAAGCAAAAAAGGTTTGTGTCTGATTTCACTGATTAAATAAGCAGAGAAACAAACAAAACATTGTCTATGAATTTTTGCAGCTTTAATTCTGAGTAATAAATTATGTAATAATTATAAATAATGGATCTCTTTTATTTATAATTATTATTTCAATATTTACTTTCAAACTTTGCAGCTATTGAAATCCTTCTTTAATTGCAATACCAAATTAAGCTAGAAAAAAAAAAAATATATATATATATATATATATATATATATATAAATTTAGATCCTCTGCAAGTTAGTTAGTTAGGCGAGGAATATTGAATAAATTATTATTTAATTTTTAATATTTGATAAAATTAATGAAATAGTCTTTTTATTTTGAAAAATTAACTAATTTATTCATATATTTTAATTTTAACATATTATTTAATCATTCCGTCTATTTTTTTATTAAAATAATAATAATAATAATAATTTTAAATGCAAAAATACCATTCTACCTACTATGACCATCATCATCCCTCCATCTTGCATTTTACCCCTTTTTTTCTTTTTTTTCTTTTAGGGTCAATGTGGGGTTACAAAGATTAAGGTCATTGGTTTTGATTGTGGATGTGTAAGGAGAGAGCGAACTGTAGCTGAATTTTGGATATGCGGTTGTATTGCAAGTTGTTTGAGATAGTTTTTGTATATGGTTTTAGAATTTTTTGTCGTGGAGATGGGTCCTGCTGCTATGGTGTTTTGCACATTTGAAATGAATACAAGAGAAATAAGAGCAAATGCGATGATCAGGACATGAATTGAAAATGGGCTAACAATTTTAGTTTCCATCTCTTTTTCTCTGATAAGCATATATACATAGAATATATGAAACAATCTTCTCTCTCTTTCTTTCTTTCTTTTTTAAATTTTAGTTAATAGATCTTTACTCTATTTTTAATTCAATTCTTATTTGGTTAATAAGAATTTGAAAGAAAAAGAAAATTAAGTTTGAGAATTTAGAAAGTAAATTTCTTATTTATTTTTTATTGGTTTTATGGAAAATGGAAAGAAGATTATTAAAACAGAAAATTTGATTGTAAATAAAAGACAGTTTAATATTTACACAGGTTTTTAACGAAAAATGACCATTTAGTTGACAGAAACAAAACTTCAGATATTATTTAGCTACTTTCTTAAAATAAAGGGGTTATTTCGTTAATTAAGTCAAACTCAATGATGAAATGATATTTTATTTTATTATTATTTTTTTTTATGTGAGATGGAATTAATGAAGAATAATCATATATATTGTGAAATTTTCAAATTATTGAGCTGGATCTGTCTCAAAGAATAAAAAAAGAGAGAAAAAAAATATTATGGTCAAATTCTTCTTTTGTTTTATTTATTTTCTTAAAGGAAAAGGAGAAAAATGATTTTTTTTTTTTTGAAATATTAACAACAATCATTAAGTTGTTGATCTCAATGAAATATTGAAGGGTGTATTTACACACTTGATATTTTTAATAAAAAGTTTCAGATTTGTTTTCTTTTTCCTTGACTTTTTAAACTAGATATTTAAATTTATAAGAGAAAATGAAGTGAATATCTTTTTTTTTAATAGAAGGTGAAATAATGTTATGATTTATATTATATATAAATAATTTTTTTTTAAAAATTCTCATTAAATTAATAAAAATTTATATAATTATAATGAATCAGTAATCTCATTCCACACTCTTGAAAAATCAATTTGATTTTACTTGATTACCGAAATTAAATAAATATTAATAATAAACAATGAACAAGATAAAATGTTTAGGATAAATATTTATAAAAATTAAAAAAAAAAAAAAAACATGTTGGCTATTAAGTATTGTCACCTTTTTCTCCAATTCATGTTAGATTTACACTTTTTATTTTTATTTTTATCTCATATTTTTATTTTTATTTTTATTTTTATTTTTCTCAATTATTATAAAGGTGGGAGGAAGGGCCACTGGCCACCCTTAATTTGATCTTATCATCAAAATTTCAATTCTTTTATTGTTTTTTATATAATTGAAAAAATATTCAATTTTGATATTGACTTGTAAATAATTTCATCATATTATTATTTATTATCACTATTGTATCTAAGCCAGGATGGACCATATTGAAAACATTAAAAATAAATGCCCACACGTGCTATTAATTTCATAATATATCTTTTTACAAAAATTAAAAATTAGCTAGATTATTATTTTTTTAAAATTATTTTTGTATTTAAACTTTAAGATTAGTTTTTTTTTTATAAATTTTTAATCATAATTGGAATGATTTTAATTAAACTAAAAAATAAAATTAGTATGATACACAAAAATTATTCTATAATATTATTTTCCCGTAGCCGCAAAGATTAAAATTTATATTCCTTTGGAAAAAAAAAATACAGTGCCTTGTGAGTGCATGTAATTTAATTTTTATTTTTTTTATTGTATTAAACTAATAACTCAATAGTTAAATATATATATATATAATTCATAATAAAAAAAATTATGAAATTTATTTTTCTTTAAAAAATTTCAATATATATAAAGATTCATATTCCTTGATCATCTAATTAACTAATTAAATAACATTAATCTTGTTAAAGATCAAGTTCAATCTTTCACAAAATGATATCCTGCCATATTCTGCCATGCAAATAGTTGATAATATATTTTATTTAATTCACCCAAAATCACAAAAATGATTCAAGTGACAATAATAATAATAATAATAAATAATTGGATCAAGATCAATTACAATAACAAATTTCTTACATGATGTTACAGTGTGGACCTGAAAGAACTAATGCATGCCTGCCCACAGATACAATTGTGTCTGAATTATGAAAGACAAGAGAAGAGAATACTATTTTTATTATAATTTCTTTTCTTAATTCTTAAAAAAAAAAAAAATTATCATTAATTAAATAAAAGGATTATCTTAATTACGTAAGTTATAATATTATTTCATTCATTAAAATTTTTTAATATAAAAAAAAATAAAAATCTAAAAAAAAAAATAAAGATCTAATAAATAGGATTTTTAATTTCCGTACCTATTAATTGAGTAAATAAAGTTAGACGTTTATGCTTTTTAGGCATGTGGGATTTTTTAATTTAGGGATTTTAATTTATGCAATTTGAAAATAAACCATTAGCAATATATACCCCATCACAGATATATGGCAGTGGCAGGTCTACTTCTGCTACCCCCCCATTTACACGTCAATTTTGAGAATTGTACGTTGTACCCACAATTACGCCTTCTTTCACTGTTTGGTTGATGGGAAAACTGTGGAGAAAATTCAAGAATTTTAGTTCCACTCTCTCACTCTCTTTTTCTTTCTTTTTTTAATAAATTTAATATCATTAAATCTTTGCAACAACCTTTATTTAACGCTTTTAATGTCAACGTTTATAAAAGAAGCATAATTAGGCTATTAATTTAATAATTGAGTTTAAGTAATCATTATTTTTTAGATCGCAGTTATCAATCAAGTATTAACATTTTAATTTAATTTTTCATGTAAAAGAAATTTATAATAATGAATAATTACTTTTGATAATAATAAAAGAAATTTATATTAATGAATAATTACTTTTTCTCAAATAAAATAATAATAATTACCAATATATGATGCATTTAGGTCAATCCCTTAAACCTAAAATTGATTATCAAAATTTTTTTATTATTTTTGTTTAAATTTAAAACGTGACCCTCCTACATGTTGCATGTTTATCAATTAAACTAAATCCAATTAGTAAAATTTGTAATATATTTGGATGCTTTAACGTTTCGTTGTTGTGTTCTTTAAGATGTGTTAGTTAGGGAAATTCACCTAACCTTTTTGACTATGGTTTGGCAATAATTAATTTCAAATGGTAATAATTTTTAATTAAAAAAAAATGATTTTTGGGAATAATTAAATAAGACTTTGTAATCAAGATTTATAACACAACAGCAAAAAACTATATAGAATAGAAGGAGTGTTGTGTTGTATTATTAGCTATTAGCCCACGTGATAGGCTTTTTTTTTTTTTTGAGTATTAGGAATGGTGAAATTTGAATAAATAGACATTATTTTTGGTTGGCAATTCCAAATTCAGCCAACGAACAAAACGAGAACATGGGAAAAGTTTTGGGAGCTTTGAAAATTTGACAAGTTAATTTTTTTTTTTTTTTCTTATTGTGGAAAAAATCATGTTATTTCTATTAAAAAATGAGTTTTTGTATATTTTCTAAATCTTTACAAACTTCTTAAAAATAATAGAAATTTGATGCATGTGAATTTAGTCTATTAATAATGCATATCTCGATTTGGAAATATACTCAAATTCTAATGGGGATACAAACTTTTACATGGAAGTGACGTATATATAAGAGCATATAAGTATTTTCCACCAAAGAATAAAATTATTTAAGATTTTTTTTAAGCTTAATTATTTCTTCTTTTTTTTTTTTTTTTTTTTTTGTTTATGTAAAAAAAATCAGAGTTGAAATCAAATTTTCCTTGCAAAATATTTTTCCATGAAACATCACATCCTTTGAGACAAAACATAGCCCTAAGATGTATATAAAATAAATAAATAAATAAATTGAAATGCATGCGACTTTTTACGACAATTTTGTCAAAAAGACGACAAAAAATTTTGTTTTAAGAAAAAAAAATAAAAAAAGATGAAAGGAAACAAATGTGAAACTTGAAACATTTTCATTATTGTTAATGAGCAATAGTCGAATAACAAAATGTTGGTTTATTTCATCACAAAAGAGATTAAAGACTTCATTTAGATAGAAAAACTCCTCAAATCTTGCGCACAATAATAATAATAATAATAATAATAATGGTGGTGGTTAAATTGTATGGTATAGATGATAATGGAAAAGAGCTGAAAATCACATTTCCTCATATAGTTAAATTATTAAATATATATAAAAATCCAAATAGCAAGTGAAGTGAGTGGTTAAAAATTTGGCACCATGAAGGTATGAAAGTCATTATCAACGAAAGATCCTAGGCATTAGGCAAATAGCACAGTGATGCAGATACCCGTGCTTTGGGTCTGAACTACCAGACAATAGAAGGTCCCAAAAGCTATACTACCCACTACTACTAGGTCAAAGAAAAACCACATAACTCCACTGGCACAGACTTTGACCTCTCCAGTAATTATCAAACATTAAAAAAAACAAAAAATTCTCGACCCTATTTACTAAATTACCCATCCCAAATTCCAGGAATAACAGACAAGTGTCTTTCTTCAAAAGGGCAATACAATAATAGTTTAAGAATTTTTTTTTTTTTTCTTAATTTGAATATATAGTTTTCAAGAAAAAATAATAAAGAAGGGGTAAAACAAAGCAAGGAAGAAGAAGAAAACAGCAGCAGCGCATCTTTCTCATACTTTCTCTGCTTTTGATGTTAAACTCTTTCACTGCAAAAGGCAAAGCAATGACCCAATTTCTATACAACACAGAGTGCCCATTTTTATTATATACAACAGTTTAAAGCCACAGAGAGAGAACAAGAAAAAGATGAGAGTGAGAGTGAAAGAAGAGATCCCCATGGGGCATGGCCATTGGGTCCTCTCTCTCTCTCTATCCTGTAGCTATAAGGTGATTCAAATATTTCTTTACTCTTTTTTTGAAAGTCTCACAAAAATATATATTCACGAATTTCCATAAACTATCCATCTCTTTTCTATTAAGCTGTACACTTTCTTATTCCAAGTCTCCTTCCCCATTTTTGAATCTTCTCTCTGGGAAACATTTTCCCTGTTCCCTATACCTATCTTTCAAATCTTCACAATTCTCACAACCCCTTCTCTTGGTTACCACAAAAAAATATTTCCAAAGTTATAATTTAAAAGAGAAAATTATTTTTTTTTTAAGAAAAAGAAAGAAATCATAATTCTACCTCTCCCCCCCAATGTACATGTGCTTTTCCCCTTCTTCACTATAGCTGATCTTCAAAATTCAGCTAGAAACACCCCCCCCCCCAAAAAAAAAAAAAAAATCCTGCCGCCGAGCTCTCCCACCACGTCTGCAGTGGCTTCATCTCTCTCAGAAATTATTTGCTTAATCTACTGCCAGGAATAGTATAATTCCCTCCGACGGTGCATTCAGATTCAAGCAAAATCACTCTCATAACAGATTAATTTTTAATTTGCGATTTCATCCCCATTGCTACCTGTCTTCTATAAATATTCTTCCAATGAAATCCCTGAATCTCTTTGAGTAGAGTTTTGGATCTACTGCTGAGATTGAGGTTGGATCGGCTTGTAAGGATTTGTAGGCATGCTCTAACTTCTTGCTAATATCATAGTCTTGTAAGATATCAATGATCCCAAAGTAAAGGACTACTTCATAGATCTCACCACTTCTAGAAGGGGTCAAATGGCTGATCCCGCCAGAAGTATACTGATCAAAATCACTCCTCCGAGCCATACGTTCTGCTCTTGCTGGCATGTTTGCTCCTAACCTTATCAGAGGTTTCCTGCAAAGAACACATTTTGGATTCAATTCAGTGTTGGCAGCTCATCTTATTATAACTAAATTATCAGATAATTGGCAATGCCAATACACATTGGTAGACAAATCATCAAAACACGAAATTGTACACTCATGAAACCCATTTCAGCATATTCATGCCCCTATAACTTCACCTTCTGCAGCATTTTCCATCATGCATGATAAGAGGAGAGCAAACAATAATTGGTGGTGACTATAATCATATACTCCATCCACATAAAATCATACAACAGAAACAAATTTTATTCCCTTCGTTCAAACACAATGCACCATCAGCAACTCGTATGTATGTAGGCAACAAAGAAGTAACTATGATATATTCAGCCCAGAGAAAAAAAATCAAGCAAAAGCCTTGGCTCTTACCCAGTAAGGCATAGGACCACCACCTTGTATGAGCCCCACAAACAACTGTTGTCCAAAGAACATATGCCACAAATATTGCAATACAACACAAGCCGCTTTCAATTATTCTGTTGATAATGATAGATTGAATGACAAAAATTTTTGGCCACTTTTAATGCCAAAACCAACACTCAACCACATGTTTTTGCAATTGTTAGTTACATGAATATTCATTTTTCAACAACAAATTGAACAGAAGCTCCCTTTTTCCCCTTGAAACACTTTTAGCTAACATTGCTGCAACAGTAACTAATGAACCAAAACCAGAGGAATTAAGAATTATACCGGCCAGATAAAATCCTATCTCTGTCTTGTAGCTCTGCCTCAAGGAAGCGACAGCCGCGCATGAACTTCTCATTTTGATAGGAATCCTTGCTTCCTGCATAGGATGGGCATTTAATCAGGCATACTTATTGCAGCAAAAAATCTTACCCAATAACATTGAGAAAAACAAGAAAATCTGCCAAGGTTGATGCTACATTCAATTACCAGAGCGCAAAACAAATGGTGACAAGCCCATTTTTTCATAAGTATTATCATCACGGAAGTGAAGGCCAACCAAAAGACTGTAATCCATAATTCTCTCAGCTTCCAAAAATTCACAATCTCGATTAATTTGCCTGCACAATATTAACAGGCATGTCATGCAAAATGGAGAGACCCCAACTGCAGAAGTCAGAGAGACAAATGCCAAATATGACTCATTTTCTTTACACTTACTTGATAAGCTCCTGGTACCAATTTCGCTGAAGACGAAACACAAAATTGAGATCTAGGTCTTTGAGAGTTGTGGTTTCATCAATCTCACCCTCAGGCTTATCTGTTGTACGGCCATGGGATGATCCCTTCAGGTCAAATCTCCTATGTATTCTATATTCAGAGCAGAACAAATTGCCCATCACAATGAAACGGGTCTGCATCTCAAAAATAACACGTGATCAAATGTGGGAACAAAGTTGCAATAACAAACAAAACAGTAGTAACTAAACATTTCCCACCACATACCTTCTGCCCACCAATTGGTTTAACACAATGCACACCAAAGAATTTTGTCACCAGTGAATTTTCATACCGACAAACATGTTGGTAATAACTGGGAAGCATCCTAATTAGCACCTACACACATGCAAATGGAATTTCAGAACCTTTTTAGTTTCCCTAGTATCAAAAAAATTATTTAAAAGAGGAAGTGCAATGGAAGAAAACACAAGCATATTTTCAATTGCCACTGATGCACAATTGAAATAAATGTGTGCCCCCACAAACTTCAAATTTAATAAAACAGAAGTCAATGAAGTGGGCAACTAACCTTGACTTCTGATTTCTTCACTGTCTTGATCATGAATCTGTCATCCTGAGTAAGGTAAAAGAAACTTCCACTCTTCCCGGGAGAAGATAGCTCTCTAAGGGCATCATTTCCGCAAATAGCTAGCATGTAATCAGCAGTATCTACTTGGAATAGCTCCCTCAAATGTCTAGTGCAGTAAGGGAGGAAAAAAGGACAGATAAAGAATCAGATGACGACCATAACATAACAAGGAAAAAACATGAGAAACTAAAAAAAAAATCCATCCTCGTGCCAGCAAACCATATGAAAATTCAAATCCAACCACATTAACTCCTATCTTGAAGCCATACAAAACTGTAGGATATTCAGTATGAACCTTAACCAAATAAGTGCTGTACCTAAAGACCATGGGGCAGTAATCCTTCCACCTAAACTCCACCGATTGATGTGGAGGCGTAATCTTTGATCCCTCCGGCGGGAACCTCGTCCAGAACTTCTCCTTTGGATCAAAATCGCTGGGCTTCATGTCCCTCACAATCTGGGCATGCTTCCCAACAGAATATCTAAATATAAAACCGTCTCAAAATCAAAACCGCGCTCCAAAACACAAATGAACTTAGAAACAAAATCAATCAGATGCAAACCAGAATCCCACATACAGAAATAAACTCAGAAACCCATATCACAAAAACTAATAAAAAAATAATTACCGGATACCCAATTGCAGATTAAGCATCAAATCGTAATTCTTATGCCCCTTAGAAATTGTCTCCCCAGGCTTTTTCACCTCTCCACCATTAAAACAACATGGCCCTCTCCTAAACTGCCTAATCCCATCCCGATCCAACCCCTCCCTGTATATCATAGAAGCCTCCACATTATCAATAATATCACAAGTAATGTCTCCAGCCTCGCCATCACTCTCCCATATACAAATCCTTGGAAAATTCATGTTACTCCCTCTGGCTCCATCCACCGACGACCTCTTCCTCGTTGCCGCTGCCGCCGGCAAAACCAAATCGGTCTCGCTCCCTCTCAAGCAGTGTTCCTTACCATTCCCAGGATAGAAAGTGCCATTCAATTCTTGAGCCATTATATCCTTGTTACTGTTCCAAGTACCGACATAACAGCTCCCATCCGGCCATGTGAAAATCCCATTTCCCTTGGGTACTCCATTTTCCCATTGTCCATCGTAGCGATTCCCATTTGGCCACATCAAAACCCCTCTTCCTGAGATGACACCGTTTTTCCATTCACCATCATACACATTCCCATTCTTCCATACGTATTTCCCTTTCCCATCTTGAAGATTTTTCTTCCACGTTCCTTGGTAGAAATCCCCGTTCGCATACCGTTTTTGGCCGTACCCGTGTTTACGATCGGCGCTCCAGGAGCCACGGTAAGTGTCACCATCGGATCCAATAAATGTGCCAAACCCTTCCATCCGACCAGACTTGAATTCACCCTCAAAGGTAGCACCCGAAGGCCACGAGAACTTACCCTTTCCCGATGCTTTTCCACGGCGCCACTCCCCTTCGTACATGCACCCGTCAGTCCAGAGATACTTCCCCGATCCGTGCGGCGCGTTGGACGAAAATGACCCGATGTAGAGATCGCCGTTAGGGAGAAGCTTCTCCACAGTAGAGGAACCACCAGCACTACTGGTATCAACTCTAACAGCGGTGGTTGAGTTGGTGGGTGTGACTCTACGGGTGGCGGACTGAGATCGGGCACGATTAACAACAATAGGTTGCGGCGAGACCGAAACCACCAGTGGAACCGGTTTTGAGCTATCCTTGTCTGTCACTATAACTAGAACCTTATCTACCTTATCTTCTTCACCTGATTTCTTCTTCTTAGCACTTGAAACGACGTCGCTCGGCTCATCGACAACAAGTCCTTCACGCATTTTTGGCTCATAAAAATACCCTTCTACTCTATATATCTCCCTCTGTTTCAATCTTCCAATCTCTCTCTCTGTTTTCTATTTCTATACCTTCACTGCTGCATTGACTAAACTTGATAAATGGAAACGCCGGAGAAAAATGACATTTCCGGCGAGTTTGGATGTTTATCTCTCTAGGTTATTATTATTTTTCCCTTTTCCTTTCTCTATCTCTCTCTAAAAACTTCACTTTCTTTCTTTCTTTGGTGCTTTGTGCTTGGGGAAATAGGTGGAAATCCTCCGAACACCAGGACAGTGTATACTGTATAGCTAGAAACTAAATAAAAATAATAAAATAAAACAAAATAAAAAATTATCAATGAACCAATTGAAATTGAAATAAATATAAATTAGTAATTAATTAAAAAGCGAAAATTACAAAGAAGAGAGAGATGTAATGACCCCGGCTTTTGCCTTGGGAATGTTGCTGGTTACTATGGGAGTCAATACACTTGAATACACGCACCAGCTTAGCCTTTTTATTTTTTGTTTTTAATAATATAATATAATAATATTATGACGAATATACCCTCTAGTTTTGTCCATAATTCTCTAGTTGTCTAACTTCGCCTAACTGGCAAAACAAAAACTATATGGTTTGGTTTCACCGTGACGTGACGGAATCGTCTATGAACGTCTTTCAGGATGCCAACGGATATCATTACGTAATTTCCTTTTAAAGTTTCATTTTTCCCTTGTTCCTTCCCTTTAATTACACCAAATGCCAATTTTTTTTCTCTCTTTTCTCCTGATCCACTGGTCCAGTTTTATTAAGGTTTTTATTCTCTTTCTCCTTCTTTGGTATATATATATATATAAGTGATATTTATTGTATAATCTGAAATAATGGGTTGTAATTGGTTAGTACATTGATTAAAAAAAAAAAAAAAAAATTGGTTAGTATATACGTGTTTTGGGACATAATTCAGAGGTTACGTTGAAGAATCCTTAATATTTGTTACTTGGAATTTGGAATCCAAATTATTTTCTGGTAAGTAATAATAATATTCTACAACTGGACTTTTTGGTGGCGTTCAAATACTCCTATTTAAAACCGAATCTGATATTTTGATGATGAAACATACCTAACTGAACAAATCCCGTATTACAAAAAATTGCCTTAAATTTATTTTTAAAAATAAAAAATTGCCTTAAATTCAGTTTACATTTTTTTTAAATAAATCATAATTGATTCATTAATAATTGGTATCATCCAATTTTTTTTTTATCATGAATTAATAACTTTTTTTTTTTTTGCACATAATTAATTAATAACTTACTGCGAACAAAAAATGTGAATTTAATACGATATGTAAATGTTAATCCGTGATATTTAAATAATAATAAAAAATTAGTATTATTCAATTATTTTTTTATTATGAATTAGTAACTTGAAGGTCAAATATCTAAATATTAACTTTTTTTTCTTTTATAATATCCTTCCTTTCAAAAGATACGGATGCATGAAGAAATTGTTAAGTATTTTTTTGGAGTTTGATAATGAATAATGATCAACAACTCTGTACAACAATAATAAGGATCATAAACGGTTAAAACAAAAAAAAAAAAGAATCATCAAGAGTTGGACCTATAATATCTTTATTATGGGTCACACTGTAGCCATCTCAAATTACCGTGAATGATTTAACTATATAAATATGTATACTAATATTTGAGAAAGAAGATTCGAATATGATATATCATTCAAGTCATATATATACTTTGCAATCGTATTAATTTATAAATATATTAAAATTACCTAAATTTAAAAATAAATTATGAAATTGCAAGGGTAAAAAATGATAGAACATCATTTTCAACACTAACTTGGATTGTTGTAATAAGAATAGAAAGTGTTTCCTTTTGGTAAATCTTCAATCTAAAGTTTAAGTAAATATTACCTACCTTGTTTTGAACCAAATAAGCAAACAAATTGGAACAAGTTTTGAATACAATTTTCTGTTGATTGGACTAAAATGTTCAAATTCCTTTATTTTCACCAGACAAATTACAATGTTGATCAACTTTTAACTAAAACAGAAAATTAATTATGATTTTGCAAGTAATAGGGTCTCATGAATTCACTCAAATAAAATACATACATTAACCTGTAAAGAATCTCATATTAACGACACTAAAAACCTATTTTTAGTTTTGATAATTAAGGTCCATGGTGGGAGAATTAATAATTATTATTTTTTTAATTATTTACATTTTCTACCATTTCAATTTAAAAGTTTATAGAATAAATTATTAAAATTTAAAAGATTAATTTAATTTAGACTTGATCATAATGATCAGTGTGTGGATCAAATTGGATGGACATTTTTTATTTCTAGTTTAAGTTTGATTAGGCTTGATTAATTAGACAGGATATTTTATTTAAATTTGATATAAAATAATAAATATATTAATTGCAATAATAGAGTTACGGTACCAAGGTGGTCATGACCCCTAATTTCTAAAATATACAAATTTTAAATATAAAATTATAAAAATTTAGCTATATATTGTATTTAACTCATTATTTTAAATGAAATTTTTATTTAAATATATAAAAATTAATTTAATTATTTATATTATCTTAATGTGAATTATAATTTTAAAAATTTTACTCTTTATAAAAAAAAAAAAAAAAATTAACTTCGTTATTGATTAATTAGATGCTCCGATCATCATCGAATCCTACATAAATATGATTCATGAGACGATTGAGTTTTGATCAGACTGACTCTTATGTACACATTTAATCCTATTAAATTATTGTACAAAAATAAGTGCATGAAAAATGAGAAATTTCACATTCTCACAGCTCCAACCTCAATTATTTTTTTCTATATTGTCAGTACAGTAATCTATAAAGCCTAATAAAACAATACTGTACAAAATTTCACCCCAATCAAATATGATTGTCTTTTTTTTTTTTTGCACAGAGATATCTCTAATGTCTTTATACAATATTTTTTTTATTTTAAATTTTTTAAATAAAAAACAGCAATTAGTAACAAACACAAGTTAAAGTTCGCGTAAAAAAATATTTTCACTATTTTATTCTAATTGACACTTTTTATATATATATATATATATATATATATATATATATATATATATATATATATATATATTTCAATTTATTTGTCATTTTATATAATTAATAAATCATTTTTTTTTCAATTTTATCCTTATCTCTTATAGAGTCTCTTTTGACATATGAATTAAAAAACCCTAGCTGCTTTTTCTCTTAATTTTTTTTTTGTTTTTTTTGAAGTTTATTGTTTAAGTCACCGACCTTCATTCTGTCGGTAATGATTTATTTTTCTTTATTTTATTTAGTTTTTTATTTTCAATCCGATATATCTGTTAATTTATTTCTTTTTAGACATGAATTTAATTTAATTTTTCATTTACTTTATGAATTTTGTTATCCCTTTTATATGATTTAATAAGTTTTTTGTTGTCTTATTTGATGAGAGTTTGCCTTTTTTACCTTTATGGAAGTTTGTTTGTTTTCCGTCATCGAAATTATGAGGAATTTGAATATGATATTTAGAAGATCATACTCGTTTAAAAACTTATCAAACGATAATAAAGTCGATTTGTGACTCAGTATAGTCACCGAGTGGAATGTGTCTGTTGCCGATATGCCAAACGAAGTAAATGTGTTGTATACAATTGTTCCGTCAACACGATCAATGAAATTCATAAGAAAAACTCATCTTTATAGCAAAATTTGTATGTATTTTTTGAACGAAATAAATTTACTTTTTTGTTCAAAGTTATATTTTTTAATATTATTAATGAAAAATTCATTTTATTAAAAAAAAACACGTTTAAATGGTAACTTAGCTTTTTTTTTTTTTTTTTTTTCTATAATTGTGATATTTAATGGTTTCGTAATTTACATGAAATCATTTAAAGTGTCAATTGAAATGGAACGGAGGGAGTACGTGACAATCATATTAATATTAAATAATAAACTTTTGAAAATATTAGTATTTATCATTTTTATTTAATTTGGAATTGAAAAAAGAATTAATAATTTTAAAAAAAATCATTTTCTATAGTACCAGGTGTTGGTCTCACTATGCATGTGGGATAATAAATTAAAAATAAATTCACCTTTAACTCTCGTGACCCCTCGTAGCTACTTAATAAGCTTTCAATTTTTCATTATGCCTTCAAACGCAAAGAATGAATTCAGACGTATACTTTCAACTACCTATAAATCAACTTTTCTTTTCTTTTTTTTCTTACATTGGTTTGTGAATTTATTTATCCCAATTAATGATCGATATATATATATATATATATATTTGTACTATCATGTATTACTATAATTTACAATTTTATATAAGTATATTGTCTTTTTCTTTTTCTTTTTCTCTTCTCTATTTTATAATTAATTTTGTTTTTCATAAACAGAATTACCTAATGAGAAATAAAAAATTTCTAGTTTTTTTTTGTCTGAAAAATAAAATAAAATAAAATTTTTCTAGTAGTAGTTTATTTTAGCAAAAATTTAATTTAAATATAAAACTTATATATGAAAATATAGGTTGCGTTTGGTTTGAGAGAGCAATAAAAAATTAAAAATATAAAAGTAAAGTTTGCACCCAAACCCAAAAAAAAATTAAAAGTAAAGTTTATAGATTTGGTACAAAACCATCAGTTTGACTAAAAAATAAAATTTATGAATTAGTGAAAATCTCTCATTTTTAGGTTTTGAAATCTCATGTAAAAGGTAAATTTTTGTCAAATCTCTCTTCTTCTTCTTCTCCTTATTTTTTTTTTTCAATAAATGGTGCATTTTACAAAAATATTTCACGGTATGTTCGGTTTGAGAAATATCAATGAGAAACTTTGAAAATTTCAGGAATTTTAGGTAACAATCTCAAACCAAAAAGTAAAATAAAATCTCTGTAAATTTTCCAAAATATTTCAGTCTACAAAATTCCTAAAAAGTTAGGATTTGGAAAGACTTCATACAAAGTATAATTTTCATTATTATAATAAATGAGATATTTCATAAACATATTTTAATTCCTAAAATGCCATTAAAATTCACAGATTTAAATATATATATATATATATATATACTAAACAAGGGAGATTATGCAAATCCAAAAAACAAAAAACTCAAAATTTTAATTTCATGAAATCTAATAATTTTCATGAATTTTAAATGCTCTCAATCTAAAAGGTAGACTCAATTTTTATAGATTTAATTTTCATACTAAATAAATAAAAATTTAAAAATCTATTAAATAAAAAATATAGATATTTGCAATTTTCATAAATCGTGATAAAAGTGCTGATTTCAAACATGGCTTAAAGTGTTTACTGGCAATTAACAGCTAGGTTATTTAAAGGGGGAAAAAAAAAATCTAACTCCGCTTATTAATTGAATCCTCCTTGGGCATGACTTGTCCGTGTCCACTGTAAGAAAAGAAACGAAAGAGCCTGCAGTGCAGAAGGCGGAGCCATATCTAGAAACTCCAAAACTAAAAATGAAATAAAATTCTCTTTTTTAATCTAAATAAAAGAAATTTTCCTTTTTTTTCTTATACTTAAATTATTTGTAGAGGCGGATCTATAGCTGGGCTAAAAATGCTATAGCCCTCGTGTCTAGCAGTAATTCTTTAAATTTACACTTGAAAATTTTCTTAGGAGGAAAAAAAATAAAGAGGGAAAATAAATTTTATTTTTCTTCATCATTTTTCTTCCTCTTGTTTGGATGAGTGAAAAATAAATGAAGGAAAATAAACTTTATTTTTTACCCTCTTCTTTTTTCTTTTTATTTCCATTTTTCTTTTAAAATGGAGAGAAAATATAGGATGGAAAATAAAGTTTATTTTCCTTCCTCTCTTTATTTTCCTTTCTATCCAAACAAATAAAAGTTACTTTACTCTTTTATTTTCCTTCATCCCTTATTTTCCCTCCTTCCAAACAAAGGGTTAATGTATCGTGAATTTTGAAAATTAATATTTTATATATATATATATATATATATATATTGCCAAATAATATTTTTTATATATGGCTTCTCCATATATTATATGAGCCAATAAATATACAAAATTCATATTATAAATATTATAAGATATGAATTCATTATTTTTTATTTAGTTTTCAACCTATAATCATATTAGATAAGGACTAATTAAAATTAAAAAAAAAATTACAATAAACTATTGACCCTCCAAATAAAGAGGGATGGCTCCACCCTTGCTTATTCGGGTGTAAGAATAATGGAGTTCAATGGAGTTCAATCCTGATCAAGCTTCAATAATTATGAAAAATGTTCTCATTTTATTGATAGAGATTAATTTTATTAAGCGTTAGAGAAATGAATAATGCTACACTTACTAACTTAATATTACTATCAACCTTATTACCTCACAAGTTTCAATATAAGAAATTAAAGTAATTTCTTTATTTATTATATATATATATATATATATATATATATATATATATATATATAAATTCCATACAAATGATCATATCATATCTATCATCATTTGTCTTATTTCATACACCAAGAAAATAAATAGAAAGTATAACAAATTTATATACTAATGTATTACATGCTAGCAAAATCAAAGTAAAAAAAATTAGAGCTGTTAGTTGTGTTAATTGTATTAGTCAATAATTATTAACTGTGTTAGTCAATAGTCAGCGTAATTATTATTTCCTTAATTCACGCCACTAACTCTACCAACCCATTTTCCTTCTGTAAAGCCACCATTTAAGCCTGTAAATGTACTCACCATAATGTACCATTAGTCTATAAATAGGTTGTATATAATGTAACAAGAAGATAATAAGATATACAGAAAAACTTCTTTTTATGAGAAATTCTTATTCTGCTAATATTTTTTCCCAGTTAACATGGTATCAGAACCTATGCAACCCATTTGAAATCAAAATCAAGCTCTTGTAAAAATTTAGTTTTTGTATTTCAATTCAAAGAACTCTGTAATTTTTTATTTTTCATGCACATGTAAAAAAAAAAAATTATGAACATACCATCAGAAAGAACGGATCACTAGAAAAATTTCAAGACCAACTGCACCTCAAACGGACACCGCACCCGCCACTTGAAAATTCTGAACCTCAGTTCACTCACCACTACGCCACACGCGCTGCCCAAGGAAGAAGACGACCACGCCAGTAGCCACGTCAGTCCATCTGCCCAGTCACCTTCCATGTCACCGACCACGTCATCCACTGAGACTCTGCCACATGTCATCTAACAGTGATACGTCATCCAATCAGCCAACCAGAATCTGCCACGTGTCAGTTCGGTCCGGTTTGATCAAACTAGTTGACTTTTAGTTTGACTAACCGGTTCAACCACTTCTGTACCGATTTTCAGATATCAGAAATCGGTTCCTAAGGTTTTTCGACCTCCTGAGTTCATTTTTGCTATCAGATTTGTGAAATTCTCACTCTATCTTAAAGTTATAGAGAAAATCAATGTTACTCAACCTAATGTGACTATTTTAAATGGCACCAACTACAATCTTTGGGCGAATAGCATGAAAAGCTATCTTGTTGGAATTAAATACTAGCAAATAGTCACTGTCAAAACTTTCAAACATGTTCGTACTCAAGATGAAACTAAATCAAAATACAATGATCGTATTGATGATTGGGAAAGTAAAAATCATCAGATCATTACTTGGTTCCGTAACACTTCTGTTCTTACTATTCACATTCAATTTGATAAATTTGATACTGCAAAAGAAATTTGGGATTTTCTTGCAAATCGGTACACAATATCTGGTCTCGCTCATCACTGTCAGTTGTGGAGTATTCTGAATAGTTTGAGGCAAGAATCTGAACAGTCTATCAATGATTTCCTTAGCCAAATGCAGCCCATTTGGAATCAGCTCACTCAAGCTAAGATCACTGAAGATCAACTCCACTTGATCCAGTTTCTCATGGCTCTCCGGTCTGAATATGAACTTGTTCGAGTATCTCTGCTGCACAGAAATTCTCTACCCACACTCGAAACAACTGTCAAGGAATTGATCTTTGAAGAAACTCTTCCTCTGAACAGGCTCTTGTTACTCACAAGCCATCACATACTCAATCAGCTCAATACTATAAGAATTGCAATCGACCTGACCATTATTTCTTTAATTGTCCAACCATTGAATGCAGATACTGTCACAAACTCGGGCATATAAAGAGCAACTGTCTCACTCGTCCATCAAGGCCGAGAGACAACCAACCTAAGTCCAGAACAACCTCAAAAATTGGAGCATCTTCTGCCAATGCTGTTATACCAAACAAATCGTCTGCTTCTTCTTTGTCCTCCCTCACTCTTTCATATCTCGAGTCCATGTTTAAAAAAGTTATGTCTTCTAGTACCTCCTCCTCTAGTGTCATGTCTGTATACCCAGGTAACAAAAATTGGTTAATTGACTCTGCATGTAGTAACCATATGACCTATGATCCTAGCATGTTTTTATCAAAATCAAAGAATAATTTTTTACCTCCCATTCATACTGCTAATGGAAGCAAAATGAATATCAGTCATATTTGCACTATTTCTTCCCCTAATCTAAGTTTACCTGATACGTATCTAGTACCTTCCCTAGCTGTAGATCTCATCTCCGTAGGCCAATTGTGTGATCAAGGATTAACTGTCATTTTTTCCTCTAATGGATGTCAGGTACAGGACTCGCGGACGGTACTCCTTCTGGGGGGTGGACGCAAGATCGGGAAGCTGTTTGAACTCACTTCCCTCCAAATTCCTCAAAATGCTCTCTTTACTACAACCAATTTTTCTCCATTATTCCAGTGGCATTTGCGTTTGAATCATGCATCACTCAGAAACTTCGTTCTTTAATTTTTAGTGGTGTTTTAGGGAAAGTTAAACTTATAGAACTTCAATGTACTCATTGTCAACTTGTTAAACAACCTGCTTTATCATTCAACAATAATAACTCTCATTGTAATGTTCCATTCAGTTTAGTTCACTATGATATTTAGGGACCTTCTCCTACCCCCATTGTTGGTGGTAATCGATATTTTATTATTTTTATTGATGATCACTCACGTTTTACTTGGCACTTTTGTATGAAAAATAGATCTGAACTTCCTCGAATCTATATTCAATTTGCAAAGATGGTCCAAACACAATTTTCATGACAGATACAAATCTTTCGGACTGATAATGCTATGGAATACAAAGAGTCCAGTTTTTTATAATTCCTTAATGAACAAGGACCTTTAGTTAAACGATATTGTTCTAATACTTCCCAACAAGATGGTAAAGTTGAATGTAAACATCGTCATATCTTAGATTCCGTCAGAGCACTACTACTATTCTCTGGTTGTCCTGAAAAATTTTGGGGAGAAGTCGCTTTAACTTTTGTCTATACCATTAATCGACTTCTCACTCCAGTTCTCGGTAATATCTCTCCCTTTGAGCAACTATATGGTATGTCTCCTAACTATAACTTTCTCAAAATCTTTGGATGTGCTTGCTTTGTTTTACTCCAAACTCATGAGTATACAAAACTAGAACCTCATGCTCGTCTCTATTGTTTCTTAAGATATGGAATCGAACATAAAGGTTATCGATGTTGGGATCCTATTTTCAATAGATTGCGTATCTCTAGCCATATTGTCTTCTGGGAAAATACTATGTTTTCTAGTATTTCTAAATTTCATGACTCCAATACTGATCAAATATTTACTAATCCATCTGTGGAGTTATTTCCATTTGCTGATACAGACGTATCAACAAATTCAATTGCAACACTTGATTCTCCTACCCCGAAAATGATATTGTCTGCGGAGAATGTGCCTGCTACAACTGAACCTATACCCATTTATACTCTTCCTCCATCAATTGAGAAACGTCGTCATTCTACTCGGGTAACTCAAAAACCAGTCTGTTTTACTGATTATCATTGTTATTCTAGTTTTCTTTCTATGTATGAGCCTCGTAATTACCGTGAGGCTAGTTCTGACCCTCTCTGGCAGCAAACAATGGCAGAAGAAATCCAAGCCCTTGAGAAAACTAATACTTGGGACTTAGTTGATCTTCTTGTAGGAAAAGTTCCAATTGGTTGTAAGTGGATTTATAAAATTAAAACTCATTCTGATGGATCAGTCGAGCGATATAAAGCACGTTTGGTTGTCAAATGATATACACAATAATATGGCATTGACTATGAAGAAACCTTTACTCTTGTTGCACAATTAACTTTCGTCCGATGTCTTTTAGCCATTGTTGCTGTTAAAAAATGGCCACTTAGTCAAATGGATGTCAAAAATGTCTTTCTTAATGGAGATTTGTTGGAAGAAATTTATATGCATCCTCCCCCTATCTATTCCTCTTCACAAAAAGTTTTGTCGACTCAAGCGTGTACTATATGGTCTCAAACAAGCCCCGTGAGCCTGGTTTGCTAAATTTAGTTCAACACTGGAAGAATTTGGTTTTCACTCTAGTCCTCATGACTTTGCCTTATTCATCAGACAGACATCTAAAGGCATAACTCTCTTGCTGTTATATGTTGATGATATGATCATTACAGGAAATGATGTCACTGGCATTTTTGATCTCAAACTACTTCTTCATCGTCAATTTGAGATGAAAGATCTTGACTCTCTCAGTTATTTTCTAGGACTTAAAATCTATTGTGATTTAACTGGCTCCACTCTAACTCAGACAAAATAAGCTTTTGATTTGCTTTCCCGTGCCGGAATTACTAACAATAAAACTTCTTTCACACCCATTGAATATAATGTTCGTCTAACTACAACGGATGACTCTCTTGTAGAAGATTCTACCTTATATAGATAATTGGTTGGGAGTTTAATCTATCTCACAATCACTAGACCAGACATTGCATATGTTATTCATGTCATCAGTCAATTCATGTATGCACCAAGATCCACTCATTTTGCTGCAGTTCTTCGTATACTTCGTTATGTTAAAGGAACATTATCTCAATGATTGTTTTTCTCTTATACATCCTCTCTAGTTTTATCAGGTTATTCTGATGCTGATTGGGCAGAAGATCTAACAAACCGACGATCGATAACGGGTTATTATTTTTATCTTGTAGCATCGCTCATTTCTTGGCGCAATAAGAAACAGTCGGTTGTATCTCACTCAAGCACTGAAGCAGAATATCGTGCCTTAGCCGATGCAAGTTCGAAACTTCTATGGCTCCGCTGACTTCTTAATGACATGGGGGTTAAACAATCCGCAGCCACTATCCTTCATTATGACAATCGCAGTAGCATTTAAATTGCTTACAATGATGTCTTTCATAAACGAACAAAGCATATAGAAATTGATTGCCACTTTGTTCGACATCATATTCTTTGCAAAACTCTTCACTTAACCTCTGTCACCTCTGCCAATTAAGTTGCTGATATATTCACAAAATCACTACTTCCGGCAAGATTTCAAGATATGCGATGTAAACTCAAGATGTCTTCTTTACCACCTTGAGTTTGAGAGGGGGTGTTAACTGTGTTAGTTGTATTAGTCAATAATTGTTAACTGTGTTAATCAATAGTCAGTGTAATTGTTATTTCCTTAATTCACTCCACCGACTCCACCAACCAATTTTCCTTATGTAAAGCCACTATTTAAGTATATAAATGTGCTCACCATAATGCACCATTAGTTTATAAATAGGTTGTATATAATGTAACAAAAAGATAAGAAGATATACATAAAAACTTCTTTATTTGAAAAATTCTTATTATGCTAATATTTCTTCTCAGTTAACAAAAGCAAATCAATGATTTTTGTAAAAATAAATAGAGTTCTTAAATAAATATTAGTGAATTTATATTTTTATCATTATCAATGCAAAGTAATATAAAATAAAATATGATATTTTTGCACAAATATATTACACCATGTAAAATAACAAAGAGATGATAAAATAATGGTGGCAAGTTTAGCATTTTTCTAAAGAAGCATAGTAATGATTTTTGTGCTATCTGACCTATTAACTACTAATTTTATGGATGTAGTATATCTTTTTCTATAAAAAGAAGAGGTTTTTTTTTTTTTTTTACAGGATTACAAAACTGGTTATAATAATCCAAAACACACAAATTTAATTGTCAAATTATATGCATAAACTACTAATTTGTGATATTATACGACTATAAAGAAAATAAATAAAAAACAAAAACAAAAAGTAAGGAAAAAATAAGCAAAAAATTTTATTTTTTTAGGAGAACATCAAACAATCACTGTGAAGATACAATGCAAAAGACATTGAACAAACATGAACATACACAAACAAACCTCATAACTCAAAACAACAAAACTACAAAAGCCAAAACCCTTCTTGGATTTTGCTGTCATTAACATTTGTTTTGCAAAACAACAAATTACGTAAGGAAAAAAAAAAAAAAAAGTTAAAAAAATATATACGAGAATGACATTTTGACTCTACAGATATATCCCTTATTAGAAATTATTATGAGCATATCTTAAGATTAAATTATAATTAACTTTGGCCAATTAGATATAGTTACTACCTGTCCTTGACAATCTGTAGGTTTATTAGATCCTTTCAATTATAATTATAATTACTTATAATAAA
Organism: Vernicia montana; assembly: GCA_949750685.1. NCBI lineage: Eukaryota > Viridiplantae > Streptophyta > Magnoliopsida > Malpighiales > Euphorbiaceae > Vernicia > Vernicia montana. Next base: position 26,577 of record CATKHJ010083175.1, on the reverse strand, counting down.
ACAAAATTTAGTTGGTAGCTTTGTTATAATCTCCCTATTATAAGTCTTAACTATATATAAAAATGGAAACTTTGATTATTGCTCGTTGAAATTAAATCATATCTTTCAATTGATATTTTAATTAACAACTCAATAATAATAATACTATTAAAATTGTCCTCTAATCATTTTTGGACATGCATCTCCCATTACTTATTTCAATCATCTAAATTATTTTTATTATTTTAATTTGACAGTGATATTCCTTTTTAAGTAATTATATTTGGGTTTGATTTTTTTTTTTTTTAATATATAATTTTTAGGTTTGATCTTATAATTAATTCAGTTCTCTTTTTAAATTATATCGAAACATAACGAAGGAATAAGAGAAGGGTTGAAGCCAAACAGTCGCTTTTACAGTTGGAACGGAGCGGCCTGAGCTGGCAGGATCATGGGACCCACATTATGTTTCTGTGTCTTTATTTTTTTAATTTTTAAGCTGTCTGTACGTGTGGGGCCCGGTTACTACATCGCTTTCTTAACAGTCAGACGTGCGACGCTGTCTGCCACCTCTACAGTTCAACGGAGACATCATCGTCGCCCCACAACTCTCCACGTGGACTGTTTCTAAATAGGCCGCGTCTTCCTCCTAAATTGGATCAGATGTGATTTGTCTCTGTATGAAAGTCTGCTACTCCACGGGTTTCCTTGCCATGTGTCCGTATACCACCAATCAGAGCATTCCACGTTTCTCCCTTCTTAATTTGCGAAATTTGCGGGCAATGTGTTATGCGGGGAAAATGGAATTTTAAGAATGATAATTTTGATTTTTCAAAAAAAAAAAATAAATGATAATTTTGGGAAATAAATACCCATGATTTCAATAAGGTTAAAGTCCTTTAATTTAGTTAAGTTCAAAAGCTTATATTTGACTTAGTATATTTAAAAATTCTCTCTCTTAATACTAATCCAAGAATCAAATCATAATTAATCAAGTTAATTAACTCTTTAAATTTGTATGAAATATATATTTTTTTATATAATTTTAAGGTCATATCTTTTAAATTATTTTCTATTTTTCTATAACAAATTTTATTCCTTAATTAAAAAATATTATTTTTTATTTTATTATATAATATTTTAAAAAATAACTAAATTCCTACAACAAAAACATTTGTATTTGAAGGAATTTAATATGCTAAAATAATTTAACAATTAATGAGGTGATTAATAAAGAATCTTTTAATTTTGAAAATTTAAAAATAATTTATGAGATCAATAAAAAATTATTATGGAATACTAAAATTATTTTTAAGAGTTTTCTATAAATATACTGACGATAATAAAATGGTATTCTAGTCAATTATAAAGATAATGATAGTAATTGAAGTGTCAAAAATCTTTTTGGGATTGTTAATATTGCCTCCCTATTATTATATACTCCATTTGTTTCAAATTAATAGAAATTTTAGGAAAAGTTTTTTGTTTCAAATTATTTGACGTTTTAGAAGTTCAATACAACATTTATTATTATTTTTTTTTTTTCAATTTTACCCTTATCATCAACTTTCACTTTCTATTACTTCAACTTTACCTTATAAAAAATAAAAAATAGTATATTTGTCAATTTTAATTAAAATTAAAACTATTTAATAATTTTCTTATTATGTGTGCACTTTTCTAAAATGTCTATTATTATAAAACAGAGAGAGTATATATATATATATATATATATATAATATCAGATAGTCCCATGATTATATATATGTTAAAAGGAAGATGAAATCACCATTGATTAAACTTTAATCATTTAAAATAAAAGAGAAAATTACACCCTTAATGTACCTATTATGTAATGTTAAATATCCCTAATAAGTTTTTGGGGACCAACTTTGAAATTAAGATGATATATGCATGCTAATTAAACAAATTAGCACCTATATGTGATCTTATATTGACTCTTCCATTGAATAATGAAGAAAATAAATTTACATGTCAATGTCAATATGCCAAACATAAAAGAAAAAAGAAAAATACCATGTTCACATTGATATTATTAGGTCACTATCTTAATTAGACCAATAATATTTGCATAAAACTTTCATGGTAGGATTGATTTCAAAATGGACCGTCTAACAAATAGGAAAATAAATTTGTCAATACAAGGAAGAAAATAGACTATATAAATTGACAAGCACTTAATTAGGATTTTTTGAATATGAATATGGAGAATGAAAAGGAAAAAAGAATACACGCAATAGAGGGTTTAAATTTAATTATTAATTATTTTAAAAACAATTAATTATTAATTAGGATTTCAATATAGTAATAGGTAGGGCTGAGCACGGTACTCGATAATACCAAAACAAACCGAAATATTTAACTTTTTATTTATTTATTTATTTTAATTTGTGCCGAAATTTATATTTTTTATTTGAATTATTAAAATAATTCATATCAATTTATATGTATCCTGAATGAGTTTGATATCACATAATATATATTCGATTTGTATATTTAAAAATTATTATTTAAGTATCGACTCCAATTAAAAATAAAACTCACCTTGCTTTTTTTTTTTTTTTTTTTGACACCTAACATACTAAATAAAGTATTGGTTTCAACTTTAATGTATTATATTAAAAAATAAATAATTTTATATGAAAATTAGAAAATGAGATATTATTTTTTAAATAATCTAATTCGGATGTTCCAATTATATGTTGGAGAGTAAATTCATTTGTCAATAGGATTAATGTTTAGAGACAAATGAAATAAGATTTACAAAAAGAATAATTAACTATTTTTTATTTTGTAATTTAAGCATAATAAATCCTTATAATAAAAATAAGGATTTATTATGAGAATAGGAAAATAATAATAATAATAATAATAATGTGGGAATGGCTCCCTTCTTTTTATGTAAAAAGAAATAAATAAATAAAATTAGTGGTTATGAATTATGACGAGACCAATTTGGAATGGGCCAATAAACATTGAACGTGTGATTTCAGGTGATTTTATAAACATACAACATGTGCACTTGCACCATAATTTTTATTTTATTGTAATGTAGTTTTTATTTATTTATTATTTATATATTTATATGTCTTTTGAAGACTGTTCTTTGATGACAGAAAAAAAAATAAAATGGAAATTCTAAAATCCACAATCCATGTTTGGTGGTGGAATTGGCATTAAACGCACTAATTAGACACAAACCATTAAAGATTTTGAAATAAAATCAAATTTGTAATATTTTATCGAGAAAATTACACCAAATACTTTTTTTTAATTTTTTTTTCAAAAATACTCTTTTATTTTTTCATATATATATATATATATATATATATATATATATATATGAAATAGAAAATTTAATAAGTATATTTTTGAAGAAAAAAAAATACATGTATGAGAATATTTTATTTTTTTAAGGTATTTATGTACAAATTCCTATTTTATTTAGTTGGTTGACTAATAATAGCCTAATGATAAAAAGTTTAACTTGTAACATAAGAGAGAAATTTTAAGAATCTCTTCAAAAAAAGTGTGTTTTTTTTTTTTTTTAGATTGAATGATTTAATTTACTTTATTAATTAGATATAATCTATTGATTGTTTTATCTTTTAAAGGATATGAGAAATTAAAAGTATGAATTTAAATATTTTTTAATATATTATATACATTACAAAGTTATAAAACTTAATTAGATTCAAAGTAGATTAATGAAGTTTTGGATTAATGATAAGATTAAGAGGGCTTTTGTGGTATACCTAGTGCACTGTGCACCTGCATATGTATCGTGTAGTTGTGTTTTTTTTAACAATATTTCAGTATACCGTATATTGAAATATTAATATTTTTATCTCCTCTTTTTTCTTCTTATTCTTCTTATAATTTTCATTATCAATCTCTTACAATTATCAAACAATTGAAACTCTATATTCATTGATGAATACCGGTTTATTATTATTTTTTTCTTCTTCAAATATAGCTTTCAATTAAAAATTCATTTCATAATCCCTAAAAATTAAGTCAAGCTTTGTGTTAAATAATGACTCATAATCGAAGAACACTTTACACTCAGAGTTCTAGCAAAAGAGAGGATTGTGGGAGTGCGGAAGAGTGAGCGTAGCGAAAAGGTTGAACCCTAGTTTGTTATGTAAGCAGTCATCACTAGTTCTCTTAATAAAATAAAACAAACTGAAACCTCTAGTGGATATAAGCAGATTGCCGAACCACATAAATATTGTGTATTGTGTGATTGTTTCTATTTTTTTTTTCTCTTTACTTTTTTTTTTGTTCATAGATTAAAATCAATTTAAGACAATTATAATACTTTAAGGTCGAATTTGACCTTATTAAGGTCGAACTAAATTTTATTAAAATTCAGTTCAATCTTAATAACAATAAATAATAATAACATATAATTTAAAAAATAAATTATTATTCCATTTTGAAATAATATAAATTATTACTTTATTATTATGCTATATAATATATATTGATAATTTATTTTTTAAATTATACATTATTATTATTTTATATTATTAAGATTGAATTGAATTTTAATAAGATTTAGTCACATGTTACTCACATGTTTTTTTTTTTAAAAATAATTTTTTTATCGTGCAGTAACAGTAACAATTTATTTTTACTGTTTAACCTTTTAGTGCACAATGCACCCGGTACATTATAATAATGGCCTAAGATTAAAGACGATAATATGTTGTTTTTGAATTATATTTATAATATTTGATATAATTATTATTTGATAATTAAAAAAATTATAACTAATTTAGTGAAAATAGTGAGATGAGAGAATTATTTATGTTATGTAGTTCCCTTCTCAAGATTAGATACTATAATTTATTTTTATGGGGAACAATAGTACACTTGATTTATCTATTAAAAATGAGCGATTATAAATTCAATTTAATTTATAAACCCAAGTGTACAAAAAAAATTGATAGACATTATAAGACATGTTTCCAAATGGGCTGAAAGTTAAGTTGTTCCAACTTCCAAGAATTGGAGCAAGAAATAAACACCATATAACATATGGTAATGTAATGTCACATTTATACATTTGGGCCTAAGTTGTCTCCATAACAAACAAGACAATTAAAGTTCCCAAAAAAAAAGAAAAAAAAAAAAAAAGAAGACATGAAGACTTCTCACTGTTAAACTGTATTTTCTGAATTGTTCAAAAAATAAAATAAAAAAAAAACTGTATTTTCTGGCATAATCAGAAGCTCAGGCCTTATACATATATAAATGGATGGTGAGTTGTGTCCATCTGGGTACATTTCAGCTGCATGGTACTTGTATTTCTTTTTAATTACAAGACAAAATGTTCCTATAAAATCATCTTTTTCTTTTGGGACCATATGATATATATTTAGTACATACCCATAAATCTTTATTTTATTTTTTTGAAAAATATATATCTTTAATTTTTTTTTATTAATTTAATATATATTGGTTTCAGAGTGGTGAATATTCTCTGGCTGTTCAATTTCCTTGCTGTTACTGATGACAAAGATTTGCCTTTGTACACTTTTTCATGTTTTCTTGTGAATATTTTATTAGGAGGAAGAGTAGCTTTTTCTATTTGTTTTTTTTTTATAAATATTAAAGGATGAGAGACTCGAATTTAAATTTATTATTTGGCAAAAATATATATATATATATATATATAATGGGAGGATATAATATCTGCAAGTGTATTTTTTTTTTTTAATTTGGTTGTTGTAAATTTTTCATCTTAAGTAATAAAAAAATGTGTACTTTGGAAACTTTATTACTTCTCTTTTGCTTCTTTTGCTTAATAATATATGATTGTTACACATTAAGACATAATTTAATAATAAGTGTATATATGATTTGGACAATAAATTTAAATTCGATTTTTCTTTTATGTTTAAAAAATAAAAAAAAAATAAAAAAATAATAATAATAATATATGGTTGTTATAATTTAGGCTTAGTAGTTAGTACCCATTTCCATGTGAAACCCATCTTGAAAAGTTGAAGATTTCCAAATTTCCTATATCAACCTAAAAGAAAGTGTAATAATTTTTTACTGGGGAATCATCAATTGTTTTGAATCAAATATATATATATATATCAAATGAGCCGAAATAATATTATAGACTATAAAATATAAGGTAGTCATCAGCTTTAATATTTCTCATCAAATTTATGATAATTCTTTCGTGGTTTGGTGTTGCAGAAATTGACACTGAATTAAAGTAAGACTGCAGCTCATAATTTGAGAAAATAATAAAAATGATTTAGACACACAGATTTTACGTAGAAAATCTCCAAATAAATTAGAGTGAAAAACACTGGCAAAAATAGAAGAATTTTATTATGAGAAAATAATAGGAGTTACAACAACACAACCTCTCTTTATTTTATAAGTAGGAACAAATTAATTTTTTTTCTTTTAAAATAAGAAAAACACACTAAAATATTTTTATCTTTCAAAACTCTCTATTTTTTATTAAATTAGAATATATTTTAAGTTTAAAACTCTCGCTTTTATATATGCAAATAATCAATAATTCATTGGTTATTTTCAACAAAATTTTTCTTATTTTGACCACATACCTTACTTATTTTTGATAAATTAATGGTGGGTAGTTGAATTAACTTTGACATTTGAGATATTCAAATTTGAAATCTCTCACTTTATACACTATTAAAAAAAATAAAAAAATTAATCAGACCACACATGATTTACTTGAATCCAACGTTATGTATTTCACAAATACACCTCACATTGTTTATCCAACAAAGATTCCACCCAATTTAATCCTAAACCAATTCCCGGCCTTGGAATAGTTTAAATGAAATATTTTTTTTAATACTATTTATCTAAACCTGTATTTATTTCATTATATTTTATTAAAAATGACGAAAGCTGCTGATTTAGCCATTGTAATAAGTTGTTGAGTATTGAAATTAATTGTATAAAATGATGTTGATTAAAATCACTGAGATTATTACTATTATTATTTATATTCATAATTTAATTTAATATTATATTTGAGAAATTATTCAATTTATCGATATTGCATTTTGATTGTATTTTTATTATCAACAGGTTAAAAATTCAAAATTTTAAGACTTATATATTATTTAATTAATTATTAGAAAATTATAAAATTCTAAGCTACTCAGTATAACTATCTTTTTATATTCTAAACGTTGTATTTTGTTAACTAAGTATGCATATCAAATTAGTAGTTAAGAATCATATGTTAATTTTTAATTAATTAATTAAAGAGCCAACAGTAAAAAAAAAAAAAAAAAAAAAAGCTCTTAGGTTTCTGAAAGCTACTCACTAATAAGCTGAGTGTTTATATGCCAATTGCCAAGAATTTAGTCAGGAAATTCTATCAGCAAACTGTGATCTGATTAGAGATAAGTAGGGAAACTCAGAGAAGCATGAAATGACATAACAAAAGGAAATTTAAAAAAAAAAAAAATAGAAAACTGCCTCGTTATGCATAATTTGCAGATGATGAAGTAAGTCTGTTTGTTTCTTAAGAAAATTTTGGCTTTTAACAGAAAAAGGAAACCATCACCAATCAATCCCATTGATAAATTAAATTAAAAGAAAAATAAAAATTAATTAAGAATCTGATATTCTGACGTGGGTCACTCTTCTCTAGCAGAACAGCAACAGCACTTCCTTTGTTTAGGTGTTGGTGGGCTCCGCCATACATTTTAGCTTTGTAGTATTTAAACTATTTATCATGTTGGATATTTTTATTAATGTTTGTGCCTTGTAAAATCGAATTGAATGGTTAATTTGAATTAAGTATTACTTCTTTTTTTAACATTTGAAAAAGAAATTTGAATTTGAGTTTTCGTTCAAGTCTATGAGTGCAATTTGAAGTATTAGATGATTTTCTTTATATTTATTTAAATTAAATTTGTTTTCAAAGTGATATTTTTAGATTATATATTTAACATATATTATTTGATATAATTAACACTTTAATTTTTGTTATTTCAAAATTAGTACTTTTAATTTTTAAATTAACTTTAATAAAAAAAGTATTAGATTTTGAGGGATTAAAGTAAAAATTAAAATTTTCATAATTTTATAAATAATGATTAAAATGTTGGACACTAACAAATCTCAAGAGTTAAGAATATTAATTTTGAAATAACGAAAATTAAAATATTAATTATATCAAATTTTAGAAGTGTTAAATGCATCAATCATACTTGGCCAAAAAAAAAAAAAAAAAATCATAATAATATTTTTATACCATGTGTATTAGAGAAAAAGTGGATACAAGGGTGGGATGATTAGTTTGGGAAAGAGTTGAGAAGATGGGTCCCCTTTGTAGGAAGAAGAGGAGATTGATTGGACGGCTAGATGAGGGGTCGAGTGAGGGAGGATAAGGGATAAATATTGTTGGGTCACCCATCTATCTAATCTCATAAGCATGCAAAGAGTAACAGAAGCAACGATCTATATAACTTTGATTAGTATCTTCTTCTTCTTCGATTGTCAATTTGTCAGAAATCAAAGATACAAAAATCCTTATTGCGTCATCTCTGAAACCATGGGTGTGTTTTTAGGTAAGAGAGAAAATGATAATGGTAGGCTTTGAGCTTTGAGATTGGGTTGAGCTATCTAGTATCTACAAGAAAAGACTTATAAATATGAAATTGTCAGAAAAATACAAGCGTAGTGTGTAGTGTACATGAGTCAAAAGGTCTATGCATTATCCTGTGGAATATATATATATATATATATATATATATGAAGATAAATAGTGTACATGGATTCTGTTCTCTGGAGGACTCGAGGAGTAGAGTTCCAGATTTTATTTTTCCCAGCCTTTAATAAATAATAAATGCATAATGAGAAACAAAAAAGTAAAAAGCCAAAAAAAAAAAAAAAATCAGTCTATTGCTCACAAAGGTTTGATGTGCATCAGTTTCTTATCCCATCTTATTTTCTTTCTGGATAATGGGATCTCAAATATCTAAACATGTTTCCTTTTTTTTTTCCCCACCAAAATATGTTTCTAAATTTCAATTATTAATTGTTCAAAAAAAAAAAAATTCAATTATTAATTTCTTGACTTTAGTAAATTTCAATTATTAATTAATGTCTAGGGTCTGTAAATAACTTTCATGCCTTATATTAACCTTTCCAACCTTCCTATTGAAGGGGGTGGATTATCAAAAGTAAAACGGAGAAAGAAAGCGAAAGAATAAAAAAAAAAAAAAAAAAAGAAAAGAAAAGAAAGCCTTTAAAAAATTGGAAAGCAGGACAACATGGAGTGCAACACACAATGGAAGCCTTGAAAAAATTGGAAAGCAGGACAACATAGAGAGCAACACCCAATCCATTGTATTGTATTGCTCCACCATGTACAGTAATAGGTGCTGCAGCCACTTCACATTGTCCCTCAAATTTGCCTATATATTGCGCCAAACCAAACCAAAACCATTTCAGGAAGTTGCAGCTTTGACTTGCAATTCAATTATGTGATTGAGAAACAATGCCACTATATAAAATAATATATTTTATCAACGCATCTTGATTTACTTACAGGGATTTCTTGAGGCACCCCAACTGCACACACCAGCAGTTGTTTGTTACCTATCCCCAAAAAAATTGAAAAAGAATTGATTGTGATTCAACTTTTAATCAAGGAGCTGATCAGTAGGAACATGGCCAAATATATCAGGACATGAATCCCAATCCCCTTGTTCTCTGGCCTCCCAATACCCACCAATATATCGATATGCATCACTTCCTTTATCCTTTGCAAACCATTGCGGCTTCCAACCCCTTTCTTGCATCTTCCGAGCCTAATCCAAATCCAAATACAAAACAATATATTATCATCAGAACAGCATAATAAAAAATGCATGTAAGCAAATTTAGTATGGCTTGGGTGTAATTGCAACAAATAACCAAGTACACGCTATTTTTGATAATTTTCCAAATTCAGGTTATAATTGCAAATTGTATAAAAGTCTATGCTTTCTTTCCTGCATGGACTTTGACTAAAATATTAGGTATTAAATTGATCAACGTCAAGACAGTCTACTCATCTGAGTCCTCACTGTCTATCTCACACACACATACAGAGAAAGAGAGGCTACCTGGCGTTGGCGCTGCTCAAGTCTCAATTTCTCCGAATTTGCCATCTCAAATTCACCATTTTCCAAGTACCTTTGATCTGGCCTAAGCCTTGAATCTGTAGGTGGCAACTTTTCCTGCATACGAATGAAGCATCAGACATTAATATTCCAATGAACTACATAAGTCACCAATGAAGCAGAAAAACCAATGCTTTAATTTGGGTTCCAACACTATAACATTTCAGGTTCTTTCAAAAGTTATAGAGCATCACAGTTGATTCTCAGCATGCACGTTAAGGAGAACTGCAATTGCACAATGGAACTGTGTGGAGTATAAATACAATGGAAGCAACCAGTTTGTCACTCCATTGAAATGTGCTCAGACACTTGATTAATTAAACAAAATGGTTGAGAAGCAGTAGAACTTCAATAACATCAGAACTATCACCTTAAGCCCAGGCATGAGCTCATTTAATGTTATGGCAAAGCGTGTCAAGTTATATCTGGTGGGAAATTTGGGAGGCTTGCTTCGCTTCCAGAGCAGATGGGCATCTTTCAAAGATTCAAATCCTTTTCCCTTTGCAGGACAATCACCATTCACATAGTGCATGCTCTCATCCCACTTTCCAAAAAGAGATGCCACTCTTTTACCATTCCTATCTTGAACTATTCCTTGTACCTACAAAAACAACCAAGTTTGATGAACATTAATCAAAGCAATGCTTGTTTTAGCTTTCTGTCTGTTTTCCCAAACGATATTCATTAAAGTTAAGTATTTGAAAGCAAAGTTTCACCAATGTATGCAAAACATGATGCCATGATGACCTACTCAAACCAATAAATATTGTAATAAACCATTTGGAAAATGCTAAAATGCCTGATGTGCCAACATAGCTTGAAAAAGACTATTGCTAAGAAAGTCTATTGGTAATTTGTTATCTGCAATTGTTTTCTACTTTAACTGAGCAACAATACTTTGATTGTCTCCTGTTATTATCAGAAGTAGGAAATAGCAATTCCAAATTTCATTTTCAATTAATTTAGCCAACAATTTTATTATTTGCAGTCAAGTATCTCATAACAGAAAAAAGAACTTCTGCCAATAAATAAACACTGGCAGGTTGAGGCCTAGTTAGTTATATACACATACATCCAGCATGGAAGAGCTTTCTCCCACGGAATAAGTAACAGAAATAGTTGCAAAATTTACTACCTAGAATAACTAGGACCCTGGCCATTAAAAAAATGAACAATTAGTCGACTCAAAAACACTAGAAATATAAATTTACCATATTTACCGCACTCTTGTTACCATTACAAGTAGCTATTAAAATCAATTACAATCTACCCAATAATCCAAAATAGAAATATCAAACATGACTTAGGTGGAACACTAATTAATCAGAGAGCAACAAAAAGGATTAAATCTTTTCTCTCCCCACAAGGCATTGTAGTTTGAATTAGCAAATGCTCATATTGAGGAAAATATAATGAACTTTGGAACAAAAACTATGCTATTCAAGTATAAAAGAGATTATGGAAACAGTTTCAAGAAGATTAGTGGTAGGGGGCAATTCTGTCCCACAGTCAATATCATTTTCTGTCACTGTTGACTTTAACAGTCACATTTAGAGGTTCCTTGATACACATCAGAACACAATTAATCATTTAAAAAAAAAAAAAAAAAAAAAAGAAACATTACAACTAAATGATACCAAAATAACAAAAGTGATAAATATCAAGCTGATTCAAAAGCTGCTGGAAAATAACACTTAACTATAGGCTAAACATCTTTTGCACATCCCTTGAACAAGAAATATATGCAAAATCATCATAGTTTCATGTATCAAAAGCACATAAGGAGGTCATCCAGGGACAGAACAATCATTAAAGAAAGAGGTGTGCACCTGGTGAGGATTCCGGTCTATGATGGACTGCTCCTTAAATTTCAGTTTGCATGAATACTCACGATTTCCATCTATTCTCATTGTACCATAGTGATCACAGTACAGTTTTCCCAATATGAGATTGTATATTGATGTCGTAACCTAACATTTTAAAACATCTCATTTCAAACTGGAACCTGACAAAGAAAAAGATATAATCTGAATAGTCATACCTTACTCCATTGAAAAACTTCTCCATCATCAAATTCTAGGGTCAAAACACCAACAGGATCAAGCTGAATTGAGCGACCCCAAAATTTGCTTTTTAGATTGCTATCTCCCCAAAATTTCCATCCCGTACCCTCACAATGGCATGCAACAATCATGGGGTGATGACTGACCTGACAACAGTAGTAAGCTTCTTGACATATGGAATTTAAAAAACAAAAAGGAAAAAGGAAAAAGGAAAAAATTAATGGCCAAAATAACAGTGTCATGGTAGTAGTTTTAAAGATGGATAAATTAAGTTTCTCTAGGAAAACACTAGCCAGTGTTATTCCTGTACCTTGCAATGTAACAGCATCAAGGCCAATTTCTCGACCAAAACAGGAGACATCATCTTGCATTTCTCCCTTGGTAATCCCCACATACATATTTTGTCCTAGTGGCTAATAATTGCCATAATTTTTTTCTTAATTATATCACTTTTCCCCCTCTAACAAGGTTCATCATCTTTGTGATATATTTTCTTTACTGTCTTTTTGCTATCAGATTGTCAAAAAAAAATCAAAATTAGCGTCATTCTGTGTGTTTTTTATTTTTTTGAGATCACGATGTCAAAATGACCCAATAACGATAACATTCAGATAAAAAATTATCCCTTCTTTGGGTTTGAACTATAAAGTACACCCTACCTAACCCCCTTGGTGAAAAACCATAATCTTGTGTTAGTGCTGCAATGGAAAGATATAATGTGTTTTGAATGAGTTCATCATATCTCAACCCTCAATCAAACAGCAGGTTAACAAAACTTTGCTTCTTAAGTTTAGGATGGGTTTTGCTCAGGTTGAACATTGTAGCATTACGCAGATATGCACAAAGATGACTGACTAGATCAGATAGATCATATAATTTGAACCATCAGGTGTAGATACCTAACCTTCTCAGAGAAAAACCGAAGGCCTTTATCTGGATAGTCAGCCTCAAATGTTTCCCCCAATAATGGATTGAATGGCTTGCAAATTCTTCCTTCAGTAGAAGCATATCCAGATACAGCAAAAGCAGCCACATTAAGAATCCTCATAAGGCTATTACCCTGCAGAAGTTAAAAAAAAAATGCACCACATAATTAAGCCATCAGAGAAAGAGAGGGAGAGGAAAACAAAGTGCTCTTAACATCATTGCTACGATGAAAGGCTCCCAAGTTGCTGATGACTACCAAATATAGAACAATACTCAGGAAGGTTGTCCACGAGGGTGGATGATTACCATGAGAAAGTTTTTCAAGAGTGAGACCTTGATACACAAGGATTATACAGAGAAAACCCAAAAAGTAGTACATTCTATGCAATTCAGTAACAACCATGTTGGCTCCAGGACAGTAAGATGCTATGTAACAAGGGGATGATCTCATTACATATCTAAAATAACTAGAATTATATGCACATTAAATGGGAATTCAAAGGGCAACATATGTGTATTCCCACATGCCTGTAATGCAAGTAATCAAAATTTTAATCATGCATCCATTTTTTATATATATATAGCCAATACAGGTAATTTTCCCTTAGCCCAAATAATGCTCCATTAATTTCATAAAATTTGAGACTATATTCCCTTGAGTCTCATTGCATTGGGTAATGAAAAAAAATAATAAACGGATAAGTAATAAATCATTTTGAGAAGTATACCAAAGTTCATAAAAGCAATTGAACTTTGTACAAATGAAAAGAATAGAGAAACTCTGCATCACAGAAAGTTAGTATAACTAATAAAAGCAGGGAGGTCCTAAAGAGTTTGAGGAAGCAAAGACGTGTAACAATACTATTGCTGCATCCTGGAATAAGACCAACCAACAACAACAAGAGAGAACCATACTAATCTTCAAAACATTTTTAAAGAGAAGAGAGACTTACCCTCTTTCCCCATTCATATGCCCGGTCAAGGAGGTATGAGTATTCCAAATCTTCATAACATTTTTGAAGAGAAGAGAGAGGTTCATTAAAGTAAACAGGGAGACAAACTTTAGTGAGGTCCTTCCCAATATTATCCTTAATCATTGACCAAAGGCTGACACCCTTTTCTTTCTCAATTGGGTCAGGTAATTTCTTACGGCGCTTAACGTAAGGATAATTTTTCCCAACAGATCTGATGGAAGGATCCATTTCATCTTCAGATTCAAGCGCATAAAGCCCTTCATCATCAGAAGAGAAAGATGATGTACGAAAATCTGATCCACTACTTTTGAAGGAACCTGATGATAGAAAATCACGAGTATCAAAGAAGGTATTCTCATCATCATCAGTTTCTTCCTCCGCAGCATCAACCCTTTCATTTTCATCATCAGTTTCACTTGCACTAGCTTCTGGAAGGAAAAGCAAAAAATTAAAATAAAATCCAGCTGAGGATTCTATTATGCATCCAAGACTATTAGAACAAAAAACCATTAAACCATGGGTATTACTTTCATACATGATTTACCATTAAAATAAGGAAAGAGATATTTGAAGCAAGCGAATAAATCATTTGAAGAAAAATGGCCAAAGGAAAACTTTAAATATAGGGGGAAAAAAGAACAACATTATGCAATCGTCTTTCAACACTATCCAGCTGTTGAAACTTGAAATACACTGTACAGAGATAAAACAAAAAAAATCAACCCATTTCAAGTTAACATAGTAACATAAATCCTATATGTTATAACCACTAAAAGTTTTCTGTTATTCAGCCTACCAGACAAGAAAAAATCTCATATTGCAAGTTATCATAGCCACTTCTAACCAAACAAAATTGCACCTCCCAATTATATATCAAGTATTAGTTCTAACTTCTAAGTCAATTGTAGATAACTGGCTTGGTGAAAAAAAACAACCATAGAAAGAAGATTCAGCCATGTTGTCTTTGCCATTAACAAATTCAGGAGGCAAACTCAGTCAATTTCGATGATCCTTCAATAAAAGCATAACATTATAAGCTCAAGATAACATCAACTACAATTCACATTAGCTAGAAATGCCAAGCCACTATAACCAAAATATGAAGAATGATTTAACCATTAATCAAATGTAAGCACTTTCGCACAGTCGCTAATGTTAATGAAACATCCAAATCATAATGGCCTGTAAAATCAACACTATTTATTAAACAATTTCATTGCATAACCACTTACCACTGGACTTGTCTTGTCTTGACATAGAAGAAGCCCCTTGATCATTGAACTGTCTTTGACTCTCATCAACTACTGTGTTTTCCAGGTCAACCTTTTCTGTCTACAAAATACAATATAAAAAGCAGTTCCTCAGTAGAACTTGAAAACAAGTAAGGCATTTGAATGTAAATAAAACTGAATTTCTAAATTGAAGTGTTAATAGTTGAAGTCAATAAAAAACTGAGGCTCCATTCTCTGATAGAAACTATGGTGTAATTAAACTCCTACCAACTAATTTATTAGTTATTAAAAAAAAACAAAAGAAAAGGCAGGCACATCATATAGTAAGGCAATCCTATTCTGGCAAGACACAAAGGAAATGCAAAGCATTAAGCATCAAAAAGGCATGATGGAAACTGCTTAGCTGTTCCAATTATACTAATTGAAATCAAACCAAAGTACCAAACAGCTTCTTTGGCCTAAAATATACCATCAAGAGTCAAAAAATTTCCCAAGCATTAAAATAGTCATTGGAGGAACTAGGTTAAGTGCTAAGGGCTTCATTGTCTATATTTTAGCATAAACTATCTAAAGCAATGAAAAGAAAAAAGAAGATTGTCAGTATTCTCCACCCTAAAGAATCACAGCATCAAGTTTTATAATGTTGTCATAGCAGAACAACAAAAATTACACTGGCAGCACATTTTGATTGCAATAAGCCTTAAATTATTTTATATATATATATATATGAAATCCAAGGGAAGTACATAGAGAAACCTCATCTGGGGTGTCTACTTTATTCAGAATACATCGTTCTAGAACTCATTCATTACTCAGAAAAGTCTGCATAAAACTCAACGCACCAAGTAACTGCAACTCTTGGTAAAGTCACCTACACTACATATGTTGCTTCTAACACTCCCTCTAAAAAATCTTGCCAGCATAATCAATATTGACATTGAAACAATCACCTCATATCTCCCACCCAAATATCATGACCATCACTTTTTCCACTTCCACTACTACATTAGCAACCAAATTGCCACCAACTTCTATGTACTTCTGGATAACCAGTTATCGGCAATGCAAGAATGTACAAGATTTGTTTTGTGAAAATATCCAAAGAATAACAATTCAAGGAAAAAAATAACTAGAACTGTAAATACCATACCAAAAAACCAATGTACATTTATAAAACACTACGAATTTTGTGCACAAATCAAATTCTGTTTCTCAAGCTATATCAAAGGCATAAATCAGATAAGTTTTGTGTTCTAGACCTACAAACAGACCAGTATTATAGAATTATAGATTTAGCCTCTAATCAAGTGACAGGGCAATAAACCACTAAAATCAGGAAATCAAATTATTGAATATTATTTCAAAATGATACACCAGTGTTCAAAAGGCCACCTCCAAATGAATTTTCAATACAAAAAAATAATAAAATTACAACTCTACACACAAAATATAAAACCAATCACAAAACAACATCTCCGCCCTCTAAATTCAATTTACTTATATGGGTCTAAAAAAAATTTCAATTCTGCATAGTAGGATGAGAAACTGTAGAAGCAGAAGAGGAAGGAGAAGAAGAAGGAGAACAAGTAGTAGTAGTAGTAGTAGAAAAATTCCGAATTCGAATGGCATGTTCTTTCCTACTTTTCATTACATGTACCTCTAACTGGCGCAGGGTGTCGATGAGGAGCCATTGTTTCTGCTTGAGCAACACAATCTGACTTTGCAGCGATGCAAATTCACTCCTCATGATCTGCTCGCTATCCTGTATCGCCTCCTCTCTCACGCCCTCTTCCTGAAGCCGCTGCCTCAGTTTCTCCGTCGAAACAACGACGTTATCCATGGGAGCCATTAGTTCGCTGTTGGACATGCGAGGAAACATTTCCTTCACTGCCTGGAATGCCTCCATCCACGCTATCCGGTCCTCCCGCGTCTCTGCTCGCAAATGGAGCCTCTTCGTGCCGGTGAAGATCGAGAATCTCTTATCATCTGATCTGCTCTCGCGGATCGACGATACCTAAAAACATCGATCGAAATTATTTTTTTTAAATTAAAATAAATACACAAACAAAAGTTGCCATAATCAATTTATGGATTGATAGACAAGGACCTTGAGATGGATTTCACCGACTGGTTTGCGCTTAAGCTGAGAGTTACCATTCTTAGGCCTCGAAATCATTCTAAGCGATTCTTCACCGATGATTTTGGATCCTTTCTCTGTTTCTCGATTGACGACGATCTTATCAGGTCCATGAATCTTATAATACGACAAAACACCATCCTGCAAAACAAACCACCTAGGCCTCCATCCTTTCCCATAATTCACCCACTTATACAAAATGCCCGATATTCCATTCCCTACTATATCATTTATCCTCACATCGACCTGCTGCTCCCGCGGCAGCGGCACCGAATTAGCCACCACAGAGGCGGCCAAGCTTCGCTGGCTAGACCGATTGCTATTGCTGCTGATGATGAGGTTGCTGCTACTATTATTACAATCGATGCCGCCGTTATGGTGGTGGTTGAGATGGTTTGAGAAATGAGTCTGGTGGTTCTGGTTGACAGTAAGGGATCGGGCATTCGGGTCGGATCTAGAAGTGATTGCCATAGGAAAATCCGGTAAAGTCTTGGCGGAGGAATGATCAGAGACGGTGGATACACAGCAAAAAAGATGCATAGGAAAAGGAAAAGGAAAATTCAGAAAAAATGAAGAAACAGATCAAGCCGGAGCATATCGGTAACGATTTTGAAAACTTTTTTCATGTCAATTTTTGTTTAGAGAGAGAGAGAGAGAGAGAAATAACAAAAGAAAACGGTTACAAAGAGATTGCGTGAAATTTGATTCTGTTAAACGATTTAAGGGACGAAGAAGGCGAGAATTTAGAGAGAGAAAGTGAATTGAATAGCGAGAAGTTCGGGAAAAAGAGAGAATGAAAGAGTAAGCGAAGAGAAGGAATCCAAATTTTAAATCCGGCTAAGAATTGAATTGAATTGAATTGTTTTGTATTTTGAGAATTGAAATTGAGAAATTGAAAAAAAAAAAAAATCAACAACAACAAAAATCAGATTTATTTTTATTTATATATAAATGCGGGACACGGAAGGCAGTTTAAAATGCGAAGCGGTTGGTTATGTGAGTTATAACTCTGTTTTTCTCTCTCTGGCTCTCGTCTCATTTTAAGAGGGGTTTTGTTTGTATGTAGAGAGATGCAGGTAAAAAAAAGGTAGGGATTCGCCGGCGGCTTGTTTAGACAGTGACGTAAAGGGATGACGTTGTTGACACGTGGAATGAGTACATTGTGTGAACGTGTGGTGAGGGTGTCTGACGGGAATTGAGCGAGTGAAAGAGAGGAAACAATCAGACTAAGTTCACCACGTTAAATTATAAACTACCAATAATAATTTAACACGTAGACGTGTTAATTATAATACACACTCCATAATTCAGATAGTTAATTTACATATTCACCTTATGGGTAATTACTTTTTAATATGAAAAATTATGATTGGACAGTTCATAATCTGACGTGGTGGATTAGGTTCACTTAAAATTTTTTGGAAAAGAACAGAGCAGGGTACTGGTCCAAAATTAAACCGGTTTAAATTCCGGTCCATTACGAGAATAATAAGCATATTGCTTGGTCCGGTTTTATAATTTATATATATGTGTGTTAGAATTTTTTTTTTATTTTTTATTTTAAAATTTTAATATGATCCACATAAGATGTTATATTAATGAAATAACTTTAGATATAAATTGTTAAAGTTATATAAATAAATTTTATTATATTTGACACGTAATTATAAAAAATAATAATAAATTACAATTTATCATGAATGGAAAATTATAATTTTTTTTTGGAAAGTATAAAAAATATTTTATGATTTTACCGTTTTACATTTCAGGATCTGTGAAATTTTTTTTATATAAAAATAAATATATGATTTGCACCGCTAATAATTTAAGATTCACAGCAGTAACGAAGTTAGTGTCTACTAACACGATCCTTATATAATAATAATGATATTTATGTCACGTAAGCGTTATGTCAACATTAGTTAATGTTATTAGCTCTTTAAACCCTATATTTTTAAGGAAAGAAATTTCAGACTGTATTTTGTTAAAAAAAAATCATAAATTTTAAAATATAAAATAGTCAAATCATATCAATTTTTTTTTATACTCTCTTCTATTTTTTATTTTTTTGCCCAGATTTCTATTTTTTAATTTTATTATGTAGTGCGGATTTAATTTAATTATATAAATATAGGAGTATATATTAAAAGTCAAAAATATATGTAACAAATTTGTATTCATTTCTTAGAAAATTATAACCAGTATTTTCATATAACTTGAAAGTCAATGTCTTCTCAAGTGACGAAAAAAAAAAAAAGGGGTCAATGTCTTCTTTTCATAAAAACTAGTACTTTATTTGGTTATTTTTTTTTAAATCACTAGTACTTTATTTTAAAAACTGCAAAATGCAGTATTCGATGAAAAGCTAGTTGTGAAAACTAGGTTATGTTAAATTTGACAGTATTTTAAAAAATATATATATCAAATACACATTGTTGATTTAGTTCAAAATTTTAAATTTTTAGTATTCAAAAAGAAATTAAGCCGTGATTGTTTTCAAATAATTTATATATTTGAAAAATTACGGTCACGCTCAGTTTTTTTTTAAATATATAAATTTATCATAATTTTAAAAATTATTACAATTATATATTTTTAGTCAAAATTAAAATAATAGATAATTAATTTTACAAATAATTTTTTTAATGATAATTCATTATTGAACTTAATTTTATCATAACTTTCAATGACATTTTATTAATTGTAAAAAATTGATGGTTGTAATTTTAATTTAAATTAATAAGTTGCAACTAATTTTTGGAATTAAGATAAAATTATTAATTTTAAAAGATTTGAATATAAGTAAATTTTTTTTAAAAAATTAATTAATTATTTTAATGATAAGCCCATCTTAAAGTTGAGATAAAATTATAAATTATAATTTTTCAACACGCGACTATAAATAGTTGGCTCTACAATTCCTCTAGACCATGATAGTTTATAGATTTATAGGTTTATACTTTATAAAATGTGCAAGGGTTAACTGCTAATTAACCTAATTTAATGCCCTTACCAGAAAATTTGAGTGAGTATCTATAGATAGACCTTCACAATCATTTAATTAAGGCATAATTACTTTTAGAGGGGAAAAAAAGATCCTGTAAAAAAATAAATTTTTTTAATTTTTAACACACAACTCTTATATGAAAAATTATTTTAAATTTACTTAATTAAAAAAAAAAAAAAAAAAAACCTTGTCCATAATTTAAAAGACATGCCATAGATAAATATTTTTATTATTTATAATAATTAATTTTTTTTATTTCTTATGATGAAGTATTTTTTACACAGTAAATTTTTATAGCTATATTATAACTAAATAATAAAATTAATATTCTTTTAACCATATATTATATATAAGTAATACTTTAACAAATAACTAAATTATATACAAACAAAAAACATTATTTATAAATATTAAAATATTTGGTAATAAAACATTTTTATAAAATATTTTGCTCAAACAATTAGGATCTGAATAAATAAACAAAGCATGAAAACGGCTTATTGTAATAAGTCAGCATGCATTACTAGAATTTTCTTACACCCCCGTCCCTCATTTTAATTCTGTTTGTTTCGCAAAAATAATTTATTTTTAAAAAATACTTTTTAAATAAAATATTTTTTAAAAAAATATTTTCTCAAAATCTAATTTTCTATTGTTTAATTACAATATTAAAAATTATTTAAAAAATATTAAAAATTTAAATTTATAAAACTATATAAATATATTTAAACTTATAATAATTTCATATTTTAAAATTTTTATTATTAAGTACAATAAAAAAATATATAAATTTGATGGTCACCAGAGGTCTACGGTGGTTGGCGGCGGCTAGTGGTGATTGTTAGTGATCAACGGTGATCATCAATAGTTGCCGGTAGTGAATATCAGTGATCGGCGGATTAATAAATTTGTATTTACATATTTTTCTTTCATTATAATGAGTTTGTCAAAATTCAGAAAATGACTTTCCATTTTAAAAAGAGGTAATCATTTTCTTTAAAAAAAACTTAGTTTTCCATTGATCAATAAAATATTTTTCATTGACTAATTTTTCAAAATATTTCAAACATTAAAAGGTACGAAAAATATTTTTCATAAAAATATTTTCCGTGAAACAAACAAGGTCCTAATCAGGCAATGATTTATGAGAGTAATCAATAACTTTCTTTTTTTCATTGATACTAACCTGCAATCTTATTCCTAACATCAATAAAATATGCTTGTGAAAATTATATTATTTTATGCGTCTTTAATATAATGATATTAAAATTATTTTTTAAATTATAAAATATTAAATTTAAAATTTTAATCGACATTTAATTTTAAAAATAAATAAAATAAATGTTAAAAAGTCAACATAATCAACAATGTAAATTCTACTCATTTCAACTATAGACGTTGAAATAACAACCCTTGTATGAAAAATAAATTAAACCAAAGATGTTGTACTACTTACTAATTAGAGCAAGTAATTATGATGGAATTTGATCTAGTTCCCTTATTTAATCTCTATTATTGTTTAATATTACCAATTTTTAAAATATATAAAAATAATAAAAAATATATAGCAAAATAATAATGAAATTTTTTTTTTCTTTTTGTAAAAGTAGATATGATTAAAAATCAAACTCAAAAAATTAATCATTAAATTAAACTAATTAAATAAATAAATATATATATATATATATATATATATATATATATATATATATATATATATATATTTTGCCAAAAACGATAAGAAATGCACTACTAAACCCTATATACCAACAATAACAGACAATAAAACAAATAAAAAAAATATAAATCATTGTTCATAAGGGGAATGTATTATTATTATTATTATTTAAGTATTATACTATTCATGAGCTCAATTTGGCCAGAAAATTCGTACAGATGGCATCATCTTTCCAATATAAAATGTTGGACCTAGCATTGCTAATCTCCATATAAGCATATGCACACATATAATCATATATCATAAATTTAAGGCAAACGCATCTTAAAATTTTTGAATTTTTTCTGATTTATTTATTGGGTTTCTTAAAAATTTATTTCTTCATATTTAACCATTCAACTTTTATTTTTACACATATTTAAAGATTTGTTCACGTTTATTAAAAAAATTGAGAAACACACAAGTTAAGATAACGTAAAGAATATTGAATTAATAAGACTGACTAATCAGTTTACTAAAAAAATGCCTTAAAAATTAATTTAATGAAAATATTGTAAATCGGCTTATTAATTCAGCATATCAAAGACAATAAGAAGAGATATAAAGCAATAAAGTAAAGAGAGATAAAATATATAGAGAAAAAAGGAGTTCAAAACTCTTATTATTAGATTAACTCTAACTTCCCTTATATAGAGGAATAGTTAGGGTTTAGTGTATACAATATTACTGAAATAAATCTATACTATAATCTCTAAAATATATATTCAAAAATATTTAAGTGATATCCACATATAATAATTATTTATAACAGAAAAAAAAAAAAAAAAAAAACAAAAATGCCACTGTATAAACATCACAACAAACCCATCTTCACCTTTTTTTAAAATCAAAATCAAATCATTCTTCTTCTTCCCCAAAATCAAAAAGATTTAATTTAACACAATATAGCAAACCCAAAAAATCCCAAAATCCAAAACTTTTTTTCATCAATTCTCTCTTTAAAACCTCAAAAAAATCCCATAAACCATCAAAATTATCTTCAAATTCTTCTTCTTCTTCACCAAAATAAAATATATTTGAAAAATTAAAAAACCCAATATTTTCCTCCATCAATTCTCTCTTTAAAACCCACAAAAAAAATTATAAACTATATATCAAAATTATTTTCAAACCACAAAAAACACATAAATTAATAAAAGCTAACGATACCTCTTCTTCTTGCAATCTATTTCTTTTTCTCAATAACTTCTCTTTTTTGTGACTTCCCAACCTCATATTTTTCTTGCAACTCAATCGATGATCTTCTTTCTCATGTAAATTCATGGTTGGATTTCGTTTGGTCAACACTTCCCACAACAATCAGTTGTAGCAACAACAACTAATTAATGTATGTTTTAAATTAGGAATATTAATTTTAGATTTGTTGATTCTTTGATGGTTTGATTGAAATTGAACTTGATTACAATTTGGTGATTAATAAATAAAGAACAAACTGTAAGAGATAGAATGATTTATGGGATATAGTTTTGGGGAAGAAGAAGAATTATTTTGATTTTGATTTTGAAAAAGGTGAATATGGGTTTGTTGTTATGTTTATACGGTGACGTTTTTGCTTTTTTTTTTTTCTTTTTTCTTTTTATTAAATTAATTTTTAAGGTATTTTCTAGTAAGCTGCTTAGTCATTATTAATTATAGTCACGCCTTGCGATAGTCCTCATTATCTTTTATTGTGTATGTTACTCAATATCTCTAACAGACGTGAAAAAATCATTTAATGTATATAAATATAAAAGTTGGAGAACTCAATGTGAAAAAATAAATTTTTAGGGATTTAATAAATAAATAAAAATTTAGAGGTTTCAATATGCATTAAAAAAATATTTTCTATTTTTTTTTTTCCTTAAAATTTCCAACATGCACATAAAGATTGAAACATGCTATAGCTCGTGAGATTGAATTTGAAACAATGGATTTGTTTGAAAAAAAAAATGTAAAAAATTCAATAAATTGAATTAAAATTCAATATAATTAATGAAATAATAATGCATTAAAAAAATAAGTGATAGTATTTATTTGAATTATATTATTTAAAATAATAATAAAATAAATGGTTTTTTTTTTTCATTTTATCCTTACTTACAAAGAGAAATATTTAATTTAAATAAAGGTATCATGAATTTTAATGATATATTTTATTATATATAAATTATTCCAAAATCATAATATTGTTGGTATATGATTTTATTTATTTTAAAATGACTCATTTTTTATTTTTTAAATTAGTTATATCTTTATACATTTTTGAACATGAAAATAGTAAAATAAATTTTATTTAAGGTGTTATCTTGTTGAGTACAAAATTGTGGGACCAACTCATGAAAATTGAAAAACATATAATCAACTTTACCATTTTTTTAAAAATAATAATAATAATAAGCTAAAGATGTGTAATATATTAAACACTTTATTCTTTCACACACAATAACACAACTCACCTCTTAATGGCAACTTATAGCTGTAAATTAGGTGTTAATTAGATGCTAATATGCTATTGCTTTAGCTTTAGTAGTACTCCATATGCTATACTCTAATTAAGCCTAATAAGTAATAATAGCCTACCATGAACTCAATAGATAACTTAATGCTAGCCAATATTTCTAACCCCATCTCATCAATATGCATAGTGGATGGTATTTTTCATTTTTTTAGGATGAATGGTAATTTTCTTTTAAATATAAACTAAGAGGGAATAAATTATTTTACATTTTTACTATGTAGAAAATATTGTGTGTACAATACCACACATATTTAGAAGAATATTATATATATTTATTTATGTTGAAATAACGAAAAATAATTATATATACTAAGTGTATATCTAATTTTCATACACCCAACCAATACTTTTTGCCTTATTTATTTATTTATTTTATATGCATTATTCATGTGATAGTTTAAAATATTATTTTTCAATAAATATAAATCAATTAGCTAATTATATATGGAGGAAAATGATCATGTTACACTTTATGCAAATTATTTAAGTAACTTATGGATAAAAGATACATTAATTATCCCTTTAAGCCACTTGCATATATATATATATATATATATATATATATATATATATATATATATATATTCCCTTATAAGAGGGAAATGATGAATAATCTTTATTTTTTTTCACACACATATACAATTTAACGCAAAAATTATACTTATTATAAAACAAATGAAAATAACTAATTAATTATCTTTATTTAGCTTATCCTTAGGTGCAACTCTCTTTTTTTTAATAGTATTTTATATGTTTCATAGTTGAATTTAGTAATTTCACAAAATGTAAATGTAACATTTTAAAGGATTATGCATTATATTATAATGTAAAATTCAAAGGTTAAAATATAATTAAAGTTTCAAAATTAAAATATTATGCAAATTTAATAATTCTCTAATAAATTATAAAATTTAGGGGTGAAATACATAGTAAGTTGAACTCTAGGAGAATCTAGTAATTTCAGATGTAGAACAAAGAAGTGCACCAACTCAGGTGCATCACTGGATTATTACCAACAGAGTATTGCTTGGGACTTGACGATTTTCCACGTGGCACCTAGATTTTGCGTTTTATTATTACTTCGGTTAGCGGTAACATCTGAGCTTGGGCGAGGCATCATCCGTTCCGTCACAACGGTGCAAGGGTGTAAAGGTGCTTGGCTGACGTGGCAGCAACCCACCGTTTCTTTTCCTCAACTTTTTTTATTTTTTAGAGAATTACAAAATTAACTCTAATATATTACCCAGCTTTGAATTTTCTTGTTCATCATATAATCTTTGAATGTAGGGGTAGAAATGAGTCAAGCCGTTCGCGAGCGGTTTGGTGTTCGACTCGATAAAAATTTATTCGCATTCGGTTCGTTTTATAAACGAATCAAACTTGAGCCTTACTTTAAAACTCGATGAATAAACGAGTCGAGTTTAAGTAAGGTTAAACTCGACTTAATTAGGCTCGTAAACGGCTCGCAAAAAACTCAATTAATAGGTTCGTGAACAGTTTGATTATTATTATTATTATTAACTTAATAATATTGGCACTTAAAAAAATATATTTTAATACTTTTATAAAATTTTTGGTAATTCAATTTGACTAAAATATTTATTATTCTAATTAAGATAATCTAATATTTCCTTATTATATAATCTAATATTATAATCTTTAAAAATATTTTTTTATTAATTAATATCTTTGTAATACATGTGATACTCAATTTTATGATTAGATTTTTTTTTTCACTAATTGGATAATTTTGTTTTTATGTTAGTTTTAAATATTTTTGTTATAGTTATTTTATTAAAAATAAATATTTAGAAAGTT
>CATKHJ010083121.1:0-12950 GCA_949750685.1 Vernicia montana | reverse complement strand
GAAGAAATCCTATGCTATCTGATTGTTCTTGATAAGCAAAGCCTTGGCCGAGATAGTTAAGATTCACTAAAAAGAGTTTCTAGTAGGAATCGATTTTATTAAGAATTAGAATCAAGATATAGACATATGATCTAAGCATGTTAGTGTTTGACAAAATCATGACCCTAGCCTAGATCGGGATTTCGTAATAAAGAGATTTTAGTGTACATTAGTTATGATCGATGGTTGATAAAATGGATACGTAATCAAACACTTATATTAAATATATATTTGAAGTCCTTAAATATTTTATAACAGAATATATTCTCAAGTGTTGATAATATGAATGATAGATCATTCTCAAACAAATACTTTAAAACGTTCATGGTAATAGGATTAATGATTGGGCGTCATTAATTCAGGAAGAGCATCACCTCTGTTTATATTCTATAATCAATATGTGATACTTATGATTATAAAGACAGTGAGCATCATAATGTTTGGCAAATGTTGTTGATATAAACATGTGGATTTTTATATGATGAATAGTTAAACTGTGACGTTAGATGATGATATCATGGAGTTTTACTGCTAGTCAATAAATCATCATTTAGGTCATAATTGTACATATAGTCTTTTTACTTGAGGGACACTGTATCTCATTCATTGGTAGTTAGAATTTATTACAGCTTATGTATTGATCCTATTCATGTAAAGGTATAAGGCATTTGATAGTTCTAAATAGTTATGATAGAGGTAAGTGATTGCCAAGAAATAATTCTTTAACTTTAGTAAACAAGGCAGAAATCCTATGCTATCTGATTTATCTTGATAAGCAAATCCTTGGCCGAGATAGTTAAGATTCACTAGAAAGAGTTTCTATTAGGAATCGATTTTATTAAGAATTAGAATCAAGATATAGACATATGATCTAAGCATATTAGGATTTGACAAAATCATGACCCTAGCGTAGATCGGGATTTCGTAATAAAGAGATTTAAGTGTACATTAGTTATGATTAATGGTTGATGAAATGGATACATAATCAAACACTTATTTTAAATATATATTTGAAGTCCTAAAGTATTTTGTAAGAGGATCTATTCTCAAGTGTTGAGAATATAAATGATAGATCGTTCTCAAACAAATGCTTTAAAACGTTAACGGTCAGAGGATTAATGATTCGGCATCCCTAAGAGAGGAACCATGATTTGGCCTCCCCAAGAAAGGAACAATGATTCACCCTCTATGTTCAAAAAGGGGCTCCATGATTTTCCCTCAGCATTCCAAAAGGGTTCTATGATTCGCCCCAATCTTCTGGAGAATGACTTCTTCCATAGATACTAGTTTTTTCTTAAGAATTACATTCTCTTGTCGAAGATTTTATGACTCAGTCATGGCCTCATCCTTGGGGGCTTGCATCCCATTCTTTTCTTTCTGCAAGTCCTCAGCAAAAATATAAATATTGCCTTTTCCCTTCTTCAATGGCGAGTTGGGCACGCATGGCTTCATGATTCTCAAAAAGCATCGAACGACCCTTAAAGAGGACTCATGATTTGGTTCATCCCAGTCCTTACAATGGCTATGGAACACCTAGCTATAGAACACCACTAAGGAAAACATGATTCGGTCTCCTCAAACGAGGGACCATGATTCGGTCTCCCCAACTTAAAGACCATGATTCTGCCTCCTTAAGGAAGGATCTATGATTTGGCATCCTCAAGGGAGGAACCATCATTTTACATCCCCAATGAGGGATCCATGATTCAGCCTTCCTAAAAGAGGAACCATGATTCACCCTCTGTGTTCTAAAAAGGGCTTCATGATTCGCCCTCAGCGTTCCAAAAGGGTTCTATAATTCGCCCCAATCTTCTAGCAAATGACTTCTTCCATATATACCAATTTTTGCTTAAGGATTGCATTCTCTTGTCAAAGATTTTATGATTCGGTCATGGCCTCATCCTTGGTGTAATAACTTGACTTTTTACTAATTTTCAAATTTCCAACTTAATAAGAAAATATATTTATTTATGTTGTGATATATTTGATATAAAGAAAATATTTTATGAAATTAATAATTAATGTTTTGATTTATTATAATTTATTTACCAAAAGATTGAGTGTTAAAGAAAATAATTAATTAATTAAAAATGTATGCATAATAATTCAAGATATTGGTTTAAAAAATAAAATAAATAAATAATATATATATATATATATATATATATATATATCCAATAAGAAAAAGGGAGAAGTGGGCAGGAAAAAAAAAGAGAAACAAAATCGAGGAAGAGAAAGACCGAGAGAGAGAGAGGAGGGCAGCAATGGAACGGCCAACCTCCGGCAAGAACGGTCATCACCATCATCTTCCCCTTCCTCCAACCAACTCAAGGACACCGGTGGTGACCGAAACCGTCTACGGCAGCAAGGAGAGAGAAAATCTCGCCACCGCCACTTTGGAAGCCGATTTCAGCCAACTCCGACGACCAAACTAAGTGAAATTAGTATCTTCCATTGATACCGGTCTTGCCTCCTGAAAGTCATCGAAATTGGAGATCAAAAAATTGAAAACCGAAACTTTGAGTACCAATTTTCGACGATCGGCGGCGAGTGGAGCTTATATTTGGATTCCTGATATTAAAACGTGTTGATTGGTATATTCACCGACTCCAGCACCACCGCCAGTGGCGGCTCCGGTGAAGGCGCTTAGAGTCCAATCTAGCAGTCTTGTTTTGACATTTGATGCGTTCTATGACACTAGCTCGATTGGATTTTGCGTTGGTAATTCCAAAACCTTCGCATTTTAATTTAATATTGATTTTTCATACTGTAAAATTGTTAAGAGTTGAAAATAAATTAATTAGATGTTATTGTAAATTTAATCGATCAATTTATAAATTATTATGAATTTTTACGAGATTAATAAGAATGAATTTATATGATTTTATTATTGTTTTAATCGAATATTTAAAGGAATTTATATAGCTAATGAAATTATTAATGTTAAAATTATTTTAATTATGTAAATGACCCGATTATATGAAAGATGAATTGAATATGAGATGGAATTTATAGAAAATAGAAGTATAAGTACAGAAAGTTTAATTTTGGGTCATTCAGTCAATACATACGAATGAGTATATGCTACTTAAAAATTGAAATGAGTATGTGAATAAGTTGAACCTTGTGTGTTAAGCTTGAATTGATTGATTTTAATAGAGTTATACAAAGTTAGGTCTTGAATTAAGTAATTAGAATTAGCAGTTGGAAATTTAGGATGAAGACTAGTTTACTTTGAATTTTAAGTATCGATATGCAATGTATAATTCGAATGTGATAATGGATTGTAAAGTCAAAGGATAAATAAGACAAAGAAGGGATTATCGGAAAAAATGAGTTTTTGTACTATTTGTGCCAGATGTATTAGGAGCTAAAGCGATAAGATGAGTAAATAATTTACTAATATAATATGTGCATTCATTGTTGCATTTCATATTCGTTTCCAATCTTCCTAAATATGAAATTCCAATTTATTAACTTATCATTGAATTTGTTGATTCTTTGAAACCTTAATATTCATTAATCACTTGATTATATGAACCCTATAAAGTTATTGTTAACTATTGCTGCTTGGGTTTCTTTGAATCCACTCATTTACTTGTGGCATTTTGTATGCCTATCTATTAATTGTTGAACTATAATGAGTCATCTTTTCTTAGATCTATGAATCCTTGAATCATTATGATAAATGTATATTGTTACTTGATTAATTCCATATGATATGAGCTATATGAGTTACATGTGATTCCAACTGCAAAGTAAAAATCCCCAACTGATGTGGGCAAGCATCAGACCCTATGCACATGGTAAAACCTGCGAATGGGGTGTACGTATCCGGACCTTAACTAGGAAGAGTTTGACGGTCCTAACCATGATATCTGATCAGTCTTACGCTTTATATGTGATATGTGAGAGTAAGCAAGGCATAAGCCGCTACTCTATTTTATATGTGGGAAGCACTCCGCTTCCAAATTCTTTGATTTCTATTAAAATAAAAGTTCCACATTTGCTACTTCACAATGAACCATTTGTTACCTATATTGATAAATCATTCATTTCTTGCCTGTATATCATACTAGTACTTTATTTGCTCACTGAGATTATTTTACTACGTGGTTATCAATATTTTTCAGGTACCTAAGAGCTATAAGCGAGGTAATTCTCAAGTGTTTTTCTCCACTTGAGAAGTGTTAAGCTAATGAGGATTTATATTTTGATATTTTTGTCAAACTATTCATGTGACTTGAAGTCATAGTTAGAGCTTCATGGTTATTTTGGTATAGCATTTTGAGACAATTGAATTATGGTAATTGTAATTAATACTTACAAGTTATTAGTAGTAATATGTATTTCAATTGTGTATGATATGTTTAATGAATGATAAGTATAAGACAAATGATGCATATGATATTAGATATGAGTTTTAAATTGGGGGAAAATGTGATATTGCATTTGAAGTTGATAGTATAAGGAGTTATATTTGAAGTGTTAGTTTCCATGCAGGTTGCGTATTTTGGGATATGTGTATATGTAGTCGGCACTCTGTCAGATTTTCGTTAGAATAGTTGTAGTAAATGGTTCTACGAGTGTTCGGTACCCTCGTGGTTACCCATGTCTTGGGACAGTCGCGATTTCCGAATTAGATCGTGACACTTGGGAGCTTGCATCCCATTCGTTTCTTTCTTCAAGTCCTCAGTAAAAACAAGAAATATTGCCTTTTCCCTTCTTTAATGGCGAGTTGGGCACGCATGGCTTCATGATTCTCAAAAAGCATTGAACATGCATTAGTCGCCTGGAAATGCCAGTTCTGAACTAGACACATCAAGTCTCGATTCTCCGTGTTGAAATTCCATTCGGTTTTTCTCATGATGTATTTGGCAATCTTTTTGCTAGCATCAATGTTTCCAGAAAACTATATGGTGCCAAGATATGGAATATTCTAAAATGCTAGTAAATACTTTATTTTGAGTCGGTTCAGTGGGGACAAGTGATAACACCCAAATCATGATTTGATTTCCACATCATGATTCGGTATGAGGAACAAAGAGCGAAAGGCCACAAGTTGGAAGTAGATTCAATTTAGGCATATACATAGGAAGTGGTGATTTGGTCCAAGAGAGAGGAGCTATGTGAATTAGTCTAAGCACGTTAGGGGAGGTGATTCGGTACATAGCTTTCTCCATGTGATCTGGTCCAAGGCAAATAGGAACGGTTATTTGGTACAGGGGAAGAGGAAAGGTGATTCGGTACATGGCCATCTCCATATGGTTCGGTCCAAATTGCCTCCGCCCCTACATCTAATATTTCAGTATCATTCTTAAATTGATCTATTAAGGATCTATTCTGCTTATAATTTATAATAAAGTTATACTTAAAAAAATATGAAAGTTCATTCTTTTTAATAACCAGTTTTAAAATATTGAAGTTACCATAGTTTGCATTGAAGCAAAATTTCCTAAAATTTCACTACCAAGATCTTCAAGAAGACATCAAGTTCAAATTTTGCGGGTTGGATTTAGAGAAATTTTAAGTGGAGGTTATCCCAATTGCATAGCTCATCTAATAAGTCGAAAACAAAAAACGAAAACTTCACTACTTATAATCTATATAAATGCTAGTGCTATAGTATATAAATTATTTCTCTAGTAAATATATGTATTTTATAGGTGGCTTCCACAAACTTAAATTCAAATACAGCATATTAAAGTAAGGAAACAAAATTTTCCAGGTTATATAGTATAGACTATGCCAACCTCCACAAGAGCAGCATGAGGGATGTTCAATGCCACAGGAGGCTCTCTACAGTTTTTATCAAGAAAACTATATGTCATAATCAAGAACTTCTTGATGAAGTTGGAACCTTCACGCAATGCTAAATGTGACTGTCCCAAGAAATATGCAGTACCACTCTCCCTGGCATTAATCAGTTCTTGTAGCTCCTCCCTGACAGATACTAGCATTTTAGGACTATTCGTTGGTAATGTAAACAGCACTTTTTTTCTACTCACGGAAGCACCTTTCTCAAAGAAATCTCCGGCATAAGTTTCAGAATTTGCCATGTTTGCAGGCTGCAAAGTTGAGATACTGTCATGTAAAGGAATCAAAGCATTTCCATCTGGAGATGGCTTCCCGACAACCATCATTCTTCCTTCAGGGGAAATGAGTGACTCGGAATCATTTTCTTCTAATGAAATGAATTCTCCGATTGATCGAATAATCTGTTCCTCAAAATCATCTGTATCCCTGATATGATCACAGTATCCATATCTTACAATGCATCTGTAGATTTTGTAGTCTTTAGCACCAACCCTGCCTACAAGATACCGCTCGCTTGGATGTACATAAGGCACAGGTAAGGGCTTAAAAGACACAAAAATAAGTACTTGATGAAATGCAGGAAGATTCGTAATGAAATGTGAGAAGAAAGCTGGGATTCCTGACACTATATCAGTATAGATTAAACCAATTCCAGGTACTCTAGAAACTCCAAGCCCCAAGCTAAGATCTGTAAGCCATTCTGTGGGAACCTTGTTTTGTAAATCAAACTCATATTTCTTCTTAGTCCCATAATGCCAAGCAAGCATGATTGTGAAGGTCAATGCTGAAAGGACAACTAGATACCAACCTCCTTTATGAAAACTCAACAAACACATCGACAAGTACAAAGCCTCAACAAATCCAAAAAACAATAAAAAGCATCCTGATGCAAATAAAGTCTTCTCCCAGTGCAAAGCAATCACAAGAGACATCAAACAAGTAGTAACTACCATTCCAGATACGATTGCCAGACCTGTAACAGATTTAGCCAGTACATGTTAATATAAACATGGAATATTTCTTATCTCAGAGAGAAGGGGGGAAAAAAGAGTTTTTTCAACTACCTAATTATTGTAGTATATATATGCTCCTAATTTAACAGTTTGCAAATTATCAGATACTTTTTTTTTTTGGGTGCATTGGAAATTGTTAAAGGGGAGAGGGCCGTTATAGTTCAAACCCCATGACCTCTTGCAGTACAAGATAGGCACTCGATCGTTGGCTACTAACCCATTGGCTATTATAGATACTGTAATGGAATATATCATAACAGCAAAATGTTACATTCAACTATCCGACGATATTCTTTTTCCACTGTTATGATACAATTTTTTTTTCTCAACTATTCAAAAAATGGTCAGCTGCTTTATTGAGTTCCAAACAATTCACATATTATCATTTTCTACTCAAAAGCTGTTAGCACCTCAAAAAAAAATTTAAAAAAATGAGAAGAAGATAAGAAAAGTGAAGAACAAAATACATTGATAGAAAAGCATACCTGCTGCACTTGCAATTCTTTGTACATCATGGAAAGCAATAGTGACAATGAGACAGAGGACCATCAATAACCAGTTGACATCTGGAATGTAAACTTGCCCATGTCGGTTATCTGATGTATGAATAACTTTTACTCTGGGGAAACAACCAAGAGCCAGGCACTGGTTTATGATAGAGAAACTTGCTGTTATTGTTGCTTGGCTTCCAATAACTGAGGCAAGCAGGGACAAGAATATGAAGACATGGCCAAGATGTACTGGATTTGCCATTTTTCCACGTGTCAGTAATCAAATCCCAGGGGCAGCAGCTTCCAAACCAAATAAAAAGCAATGAAACAAACTTACTAGGAATGGATTTACTAAGATGGTTAAAATCTTCAGAACCATGCAAGTTTTTAGAGATATATGCAGCTTGGCCAGCATAGCAAAAAACTAGAAGTGGATAAATCACGCATGTGAATGTTATCTGCAGCACAAACACCATATAGCAGTTATTTGTAATTCTTTACACATTATATATATATGACAAGAAGAAGTGATGGTTATTTCATTGCCTGGATCGATTTCTTGGAGAAATGACCCAGATCTGCAAACATTGCCTCTGATCCTGTCAGAGAAAAAGATCATTTGTTACAACTGGTAAAATTTAAAATTCTAACAAACAAGACTAAGAGTCTGTTTAGACATTATTGTTACAGCTACTTTTGAAAGGCTTACTATCTTGAATATCTTAATTAAAAGCAAACTATTAACACAGCTAAAAAGCAGTTCAAACTATTTTTTAGAAATGGTATTGTTTGCCATAGCATTTATAGAAATTGTGTTTTTTCATAAAGTAGTTTACAACATCAATGTGAAACAAGCTCTATGTCAAGATGGCATATGTTGAATACAACAAGAATTTTATTTTAGTCCATGCTAACTGACCTGCAGCACACAGAAGAATGCTACCGAGCGATCTCCAACTCCTTTTGTCAGTATTTCTCACAAATCTATACAAATATACTGGGGAGATAGCACCCAGAATTTTAGGGTTTGAATGGAATATGTTGTATATACCCATTCCACTGATAAATAAGAGCCATATAGTAACAATTGGGGCAAACATAAACCCAATTTTACGGGTTCCATAGTGCTGTAGCATGAAAAGGCATACCAAAACAGCACATGCAAAAGGAACTGGTACATCTGAAAAGAAGGGGAAAAAAATCAACTCTTCTAGTTTCCCTTGTTTCACCACTCTTTTAGTTTTAATTTTCAGTGAAATCTTAGTAGGAATGAGCATGGAACAAAAATGGCTGGGAGGTCAAAGTTAACTGAGGTCAATACAATTCCATGGTATGAGCTATGGAAAATAAAGATCATCAAAATGCCATATACAGAGATTAATTAAAGAAGTAGAGTGTGCATAATAAACAAAAAGAAGTAAGAGTGTAAATAATATCCAAATGAAAGGAATCTACTTTCATGTTAGGGCTCTTACATCTTTCTAAAGTGTCTGATATGGACTGCTGTCTCTCTGGTGAAGAGGAATCTAGGGAAAAGTCACAATATACAAATCAAATTATGAAATGATATGTGATAGAAAGGCTGTTGTAATTAAAGAAGTACTTATAATCTTTGTATATTCAATCTTATAGCATGCTCTTACATTTAATTTTTGACAGTGATCGTTGAAGACCTGATGAAGCTGATAAAACTGGTAGAGGCATCAACATTATTATGTTAGTAGAAAAAGAAAAAAAAAAAATATATATATATATATATATATGTTAATCAATTTATGAAAACCAAAAAGAATCAAATTTTGAGCAAGAATGACAAACCAGAAATGGATGGGGTAACCACTGCATCCCCAATTATCATACAAGCACCAAACAGTGCTGAGAAGAGCAGTAAATAGTGACTACTTTTATGTTTTTCAATGGCCCTTCTAGCCCTTGATTCAACCTTGATCCTGAGAGGGCTTCCCTTATTATGATGCATAATCTCGTTGGCACTTCGGTCATCTGGAAGTAAACCCACTTTAGCATGCCTGCATAATAATGAGTACAAAGCAAAAGTACCACCTGCAAGAAGTCATTAAAGTAAATAACTCGGTGTTGCAATCCTATTAAAATGATCTTTTGAGTTAAACAGTTATTATTGGCCATTACCCTCCCCATTATCATCAGCCCTCAGTACTATGAATGCATACTTGAGTAAAGAAATGATGGTCAGAGTCCAGAAAATAAAGGAGAAGTATTCATATGCAGTTTGATCTGATTGGAAATCATCAGTAGGAATAGTGCCAAAGACATATAGAGGAGCAATACTCAAGCGACCATAAACCACTCCAAGGCTTTGGAATGAAAGAATGAGTGTGTGCCTCCATGTCTCCTTCTGTTCATTACCACATCAGAAATACAGATAACAATGGTCAAAAATAGGGATGAATTTTTTTTCTGCTGCACTTCTTTAGTAGTCGGAAAATACACAGAACAAGGAATTTAGCAGTATAATGATTGTAAGCTATAAATGTTAATCTACAAGTAATAAACACATATTAGTCCATTCTCATTTAACTGAAGGAACCAAACAAAGAAAATTGCTATGGATTTTGACATCTATGCATGCAGAATGACAGCAAAGAAAACTTAAATAACACTATAATTCTTTTTGCTATTGAAGTCCAAAATCAGCAGGCAGTTAAATCAGTAAAGACTCTTTGCAAAAACTAAAACTTCAATCCATCATATCAAGACTTTAAAAAAAAAAATCACTAAGTATTGAAGCAAATTTCAGTATTATTAACATAAAACACTAGAAGCAGCCTAATCAAAAGCCAATAAAAACAACCCATCATCATTTTATTTGCAAGTTTCTGCTTCAAAATTTAGATGCAAAGATAAATACCAGGCAGCGAAAACCGTATTTTTTTTTTTGAAAAAAAAAAAACATGATGCTTCTAATACACAAAACATAAAGAAAAACAAGATAATCACATTTGAACCCAATAAAACAAACCAAAAAAAAAAAACAGAAAAGCTAAAGAAGCAGCAAGATATGATACCTTAAATCCAGCAGAGTAAATATCAGGACTACCAACAGGATCCATAATTTACATATAAAATTAGAGAATTTGACACAAGGAAACAGAAAATATATGAGTAGAATAACAATCTAACCAAGAAAAAAAAAATAAAAATAAAAAGAAGAAGGGAAAAGTTGGTGAAGCAACCAATGCAATGTGATCATCAAATAACGGAGTAAACTAAGAGGAAGAAGAGATAAATCTTTAGTCTAACCTGAGACTGATAATATAGTTTTTAGTTAATTGGTTGAAGAGAGCGAAAGCAAGCCTGATAGGGACGGCTTTGTAATTATTTTTTAAATAATTTTTAGCATATAAAAGACATATCACATGGCTTCTCCGTTGAGGAAAAATAGCTGCACATGGTTCTTTATTAATCAAACCATTTTTTACCCTTTTTTTAAGATCTTTGCTTATTCATAATCACACTAATATTCTAATCTTTTGCACACTAAATAAATATGAAAGAAAATGTAAATGTATAAACTCATAATTAATGAATAATTAACTACTAAATCATACACAATACAAATCAAATAGCTTTCACAACCATCTAATATGATGTAAAAATTTAAAAAAAAAAAAAAAAAAAAGATCTTGATGAGAAGCAAACAAATAGAAAAACAAAATAGTTAATATTTTTGTAAGCCAAACTTTTTCACCATATAGATAAAAGGGAGACGGCTATAAACCAAAATCTAATTACAGATTACAATCAATTAATCTATCAAGTGGAAAGGACAAGGTAGGAAAATTTGATGTCAAAGATAAAAAATAAGTGGGAGTGGAAACAGAAACAGAAACACCCACTTTAATCTATTTACTGAAAAATTTAAAACAGAGTGATCACTGAAAGATGTTAAATTAAATTAGTAGATTGACTTGGAACCATAGTTATTAAATCCAAACCGGCCCGGGAGGTCGGACCTGTGACTTGGTGACTTAGGCACTAAACCGGTCCGAGTTTGTAATCAAACCAGATTAATAATTGATTCACAAAAAATATACGACCCAGGTGGTTGAACCGGTGACCCAGCCTGTAACCCGGTGATTTCACAATTTTCAATTTTTTTTTCTTTTTTCACTATAACTTGCTCTTATTTGTATGTTTTCATGTCTCCAATGGATATCGAGATAAAAAAGGTATTACTTGTTTTTATATTTTTCACATATATTTTTTTACAAAAAATATAAGTTGGCAAATAAATTATTTCCTAACCTGTTTGAATAAATTATTATAATGTGCACTTTTATTTTCATTTCTGAATATTTCTTTAATCATTTTGCATTTTCATTCTATATTTTAAAAATTAGAAATTAGAAATTTTGTTTTAATTCTTAGGGTGCGTCTGAATCAGGGTTAAAAATACAGAGTGTAACAATTATAAGTGTAACTATTAAGGGAGTGATAGTTACAGGTGTAACAGTTAAATTGTTAATTTTGTCTGGCAACTCAAGGGTAATGGATAAATTATTAATATGGTTAACTGAGTTTTGTATAAAATATTAATTTTTTTAATGAAAAAACTTAATTTTAAAAAAAAGACATTTTCACAATTTTTTTACTAACTAAAACAAATTATATATATTTTTTAAGAAAAAACTTATCATATTTTAATGAATAAAGTAATACTATAAAAAAAATAAAAATAAATCTGCAATCAATCATAATCTACAACTAAACAAAATCAAAAAAAAAATTCAGTTAAACAATTCTATAAATGAAATCCAAAATAAAATAAAAAATTCCATAAAAAAGAAAAAAAAATTTCATTTTCCTTTAATAATAGACAATCGAGCCTCTTTTTTGCGCGTTTATTTTTATTACACATTTTTACCCTAACATCTCCTAGGTTAATGAATTAAAATTTAATTGGAAGTAATTGTTAAGGAGATTAAACATTAACCTTTATATCTAAAAACTTATCAAATAAGGTTAAAGAGGGTTAAAATATTACAGGAGTAACACTTAACCCCTTTTAACCTCGATCCAAATACACCCTTAATGTTAAATTAATTTTAATCTCTGAAATTTAATAATTTAATAATATTTAATTCTTAAATTGATATATAATGAAATATACTAATAATTTAAAGATACATGAAATATATAATGAACTTATTTATATATTTTTTTTATGTTTGTATACTAAAATATTTAGTTTGTTAATTTTTACTTTTGAGTGAAAATTTAAATAATCCTTTTTTTTTTTGAAGCATTAAATAATCCTACCAATTATTTAAATAATCCTAAATCTTTTAATATTTTATATTTATTTTATTATATAAAATTAGAAACTATATATTTAATTAATTATATTGACCTACCGATTCAACCATTAACCCGGTGGTTGAACCGCTGACCCATCGACCCAACTTATAGACCGGATTGATGTCCGGACCGAGTTTAATAACTATGCTTAGAACAAATAATGATTTCGTTTTAATATATATATATATATATATATATATATATATATATATAATAAAAAAGCATAATTAAATAGAAATAGAAATTTCTGAAA
>CATKHJ010083114.1:0-16065 GCA_949750685.1 Vernicia montana | reverse complement strand
ACCCCAAACTGCAAATTTTCCTCAATTTTTGAGTGGCTATAAAATTAATTTTATAGAAATGGTTAAATATATTTCTAAAAATCTTAAGTACATTTAATTCATTATAATATTTTTCTCACCTAATAAAATAATAATATTATTCAAACTCTATTTTTATAAAATATTTAATATAATTATACATCCTAAAATTTTGTATATACGTCCTTAAAAAAGTGTGATTGTACATGTTTAAGCATTAAAATTATTTTTAATTTTAACAAGTATTTTTTTTCTTAAAATATAAATATGTCACTATGTCTCTATAACTAAAATAATGTAATAATATTTAATTGTATGCACAATAATTGTTAAATAGCATTAAAAAAAATTACATGTTAAATTTAATTCCAACTATTAAATAAAAAAAAAGTTAAAAGATTGACTTGTAGTTTGGCTTTATGTTTAATTATTATTATTATTATTGTATATTTAGCATTTTAGTATATGTATGTAGAATTTATATAGATAAGTAATAATCATTCAGGTGCCGCCACGTTTAGCTATTGCCGCCTCGTGAACCGCCATAACCAGCATTACACCACCACTCTCCACCAATTTTTTGCTCCTAATTTGCATTTTCATCAAATTCAATGCAAATTGATATATATTTCCTCTCTCCCAAACCGAACTGCCCAATTGAATTGAACTATTTTTTCGGTTTGGTTGAATTTCGATTTTACATGTAGTTCAATTTGGTTCATTTTATATTTTAATCATTTTGGTTTATTTGATTTTATCTGTTCGGTTTAGTTTAGAAATCGAATTGGCCGATGCTCACTCTTATTAGTCCATATATCAACTCATCCTCATTTCCATACCATAATATCTTTATTAGGTCTCATTTGTTTTGAAAAATTTTAATGATGGATTTCACGAAATTTATAAATTGTAGTTCAATTTTTTGTTTGATTTAAAAAATTAAGTTACATATTATAGTTTTGTTAAAATTAATCGTGCTTCAAAATCTTAAAAAATAAAAGGTTTAAAAATCCACAAAAAATATGTATTTTTTATTTTATAGATTTTATTCAAATTTATAAATTTTAACTAAATTCCTTATGTTAAACCAGACCTAAGCTGAATTTGATTTGGTTATTTCACTTATTGACTAGAATTTAATTTATCATTGTTTTTTTAGTTATTATCCCTACTATATATTTTTTTCTTTTTTTATTCATACTGCTAAATAAAGCGAAGAATTTTACATCAAATCATGTGATTTCTTTAAATCTTATTATATATACATAATTATATATAATCAAATCAAATGACTAAACATGTCCCAAGAGATTTGCTATAATAACATGCCAACCACACTGAACAAAATTATACAAAGGTGTCAGAGTCCAAAAGCTCCATCTTATTGATCCTTTTGCAATCAACCTACCCACCAAACATAAAACTTGATTATAGAATGGATGAAATTCAAAATTGAGTTAATTTACACACTAAAAGGCAGTAATATATAGAAGTTGACATCAACATATACAATAATAAAAACTATTAAAGGTGATTTTCAAGAGTTAAAGTAATTATTTTATGCAACAGACAAAATAGACGGTGGATATATCATTTTAATATAAGTTCGGAGAAATTTAATTATTGTTTATTAATTTTTTTTTTCTCTTACATCAAAGAGTTTTTAAAGATGATAAAACTATGATTTTATGAAAATTTTGAATTTTTAATATTATAAAATAAATAACCGGTTATTAAATTATGAGTTAAATAACAATTTTTGTACTAATGAATTTTTAGTCTAGTAATACTAAAATTATTTTCAAAATTGAAATTTTTGGAGTTTGATTCTCTTAAAAAAAAAAAAAAAAAGTTATTCTTGTTTTTCATTGGTAATGTATTTAAATGTGCTGAAGGATAAGTTTTGTATTCAACAAATAGTAAAAGTCAAAGTCTTCGAATATGAAAGAGTCTGTCTCAAGGTTAAGGATGGGTTTTTTTTTAAAATTTTTTTATATCAAGGTTCCGTTTGTTTTTGTTGAAAATATTTTATTTTTTAATATTTTATGTATTCTGAAAAATTAGTAGCTAAAAAATATTTTTCATAAATAAATTATTTTTCATAAAACAAATGAAGTTCGATATTTGTCATATTTTGTTTCAAAGAAGAGCATATCAAAAATAAAAATATAAATTAAATTTTAAGAGTAATCGCCACTGTAATTCAAATATCACTAATATTAAACTTCATCTTCAATACTTAAAAGAGAATATTGTTATTATTATAAAATTTTTATATAAAAGTTGATTCCAAATATATGGTATGTTTATATGTTATTATAAATGGATTTGTAAGAGAGAGTTATTAGATTTAAAATTTAAAATTTTTACATTCAAGTGCTCAATCAGAATTAATTACCAAACAGCTTAGAAAATGAGTAGATGTGGAAGAAGAGTTTTGCTAGTGAAGGGTTAGTCATAGTTTAATTCAACTTCAATGGACATTTTAGTGAAAGGAATATATATATATATATATATATATATATATATATATATATATATGAATATGAAAATTTTAATTGATATAAGAAAATATAAAAATTATTGTTTTAATGTCAGCTTAATGATGAAATGACCGTTTAAGAGACTTGAATTCAAATTTAAACATTTTATTTTATTTTTTTAAATATTATGATATATATACTTTATAAAAATAAAAAAAAAGATTAATGCTTTAATGAGATTTGCATTATTAGAAGCTGAACTTAAAATTTATATACTATATATTAAGTCCAAAGCAAAGAGAAAGTTGGAGACTCTCTCTTTGATGAGCTTTCTACTTATCTTTTTTTATATAATTTTGAGATTATTTATATAATTTGCTGTGTTTTAATTAATGTAAAGAATAATAATTAAGTTTAATATATGAAAGTAATAAGATGTATGCATATTATGTTTCTTCTT
Organism: Vernicia montana; assembly: GCA_949750685.1. Classification (NCBI taxonomy): domain Eukaryota; kingdom Viridiplantae; phylum Streptophyta; class Magnoliopsida; order Malpighiales; family Euphorbiaceae; genus Vernicia; species Vernicia montana. Next base: position 13,104 of record CATKHJ010083114.1, on the reverse strand, counting down.
CTTCTTCTTTATATATTATTGATTACATTAGGTGATTTTTTTTTATCCTACTTTCTTTATTTTTCCATATATATATATATATATATATATATATATATATATATATATATATAGACACACACTTTAAATACTCTTTTTATATTGGATTTATTCAATTTATATTTTACTTTTTTTTATTAGTATTTTTTTTATTTGGAATACTGAAAAGTGAAAAATCTTTATATTAGATTTTGATGTTAATTTTTAGTTTTTTAATTTTATTAAATTTTGTACGAAAATATTTTTTTAATAATTTTATATATTTTTTGCGTGAAACGCGAGTTTAGGCCTAATCACTTTAGTTTATAGACTTTAATTTATTCTTATTACTAAACTAAATACTCATTAATAAAATTGATGCCAAATTTAACTATTTGAAGGTTTGCCCATTTAATATTTTTTATTATTCTTTTCACTTAAAAAAAAAAAAAAAAAAAGAAAGAAAGAAGAAAGGAAGACAAAAGTAGGCTAAATAGATGGATGACAAAAAAAGGAGACGCTTTCCACATCTTTCTCCCTTGATTATTTTTGTTTAGTCATTGCTTTATTGCCTTTTAGCTAAATCCATTTAATGCTTCCTTTTTCATAAATAATAATTTATTTATTTTTTTTAAAATAAATAATTTATTTTAATAAAAATATTAAAATAAATTATTTATTTTAAAAAAATATTAATCAAGTGCCAATAATATTATTTTTTTAATACTAAAAATACTCAATTAACTGAAATAATATTATAAACTACACAAGAAAAGATAGTCATATTCTTTAATAAGTCTCACCAAATTGATAATAATTTTTTGTGATATGAAACACTGAAATCTGAAATTTCTCACTTCTCATATTTTTAAAGGATAAAAAAACCAACCAATTCATATCTTATTGGTTCTAATAATATTATTTTGATCCATTAAATTTTAAATAAATAAAAAAGGCTAGTGATGTTAAAATTCATTAATTAACATATTATAAAACACTTTAATCTTTAAAATATTATATTTTTCATTAAAATAATTTTCGAGACTAAAAATATTAATTTTAAAACAGTAGTCATAGTAAATGTAAAATAATTTATCCTGATGAGAAAAAATACAATTTGGCAAAAAAAAAAAACGAAAGGAAAAAGAAAAAATACAATGTTTATGTTATTTGTTAAACCTGAAGACAGCGCGTGAGAATAACGAGAAGTGAGTTTTCTAAATGGGAAGTGGGGTCCACAGTCCACTGCGTGTATTGTGTCTGTGTTCTTCTTCCAAATGGCCTTTTGCATGGAAGAGGTGCTCTCTCTCTCTCTCTCTCTTCGATCGAATCATCTCTCTCTCTCTATCTGTACAAAGTTCTCTTTCTCTTTCAACTGATTCTACTGCTAATCTGAGAGAGACTCTTCCCTGAATTCCATGCTTATTTTTCACTTCTATTTCTCAGGTGATCCAAAAACACTCTTTTCTTCACTCTTAACTTATTTATTTGGTTTCTAATTGATTTGGTGTTGTTATTAATTTGTTTTTATGGGTGTTGATTGATGAATTTGATTTTTTAATTATCTATGGGTAGTTGTTTAACTTCTTTTATCGGTTTTGGTTAGTGAGTTCTTTTTTGTTTGTGGTTTTGTGGCTTTTGTTAGAGGGTTTTGTTACTGTCTTTTTCTGGGTCTTATCTCATCTTACTTGCTATTCTGTTTTTTGTTCATTTTACAGCGGTTCTGATTGATTCTACTGAGTTCTAGGCCTTCATTTTTGATCTCTTTTCATGCAATTTTTATTCAGTCAATTGGGTTTTCTTCAATTTTCAGGTAACTCTCTCTCTCTATCTCTTGATGGGTTTGCTTTTTAAAAAAAAAAAAACTAGTTTGTTGTTATTTTTTAACTAATAAATTAAGCAGAGATAGAGGGCTATAAAATATGCAATTTTTTTAAAAATTATTTTTCTATTGGTAAAAACTATAGAGGGGTGGGGTAGTGGGGGCTGGGTCTTAGCAGTTGTAGTGTATAGGTTATGATGTTGCAGAAATTGATTAGTTGGAGATTTTGTGTTTTGATGGCTATTTTTAATACAGTGCTAGTGGGTTTTGCTTTGGAGTTTGTGCACATGAATATTCATAGAGATTCCCCTCTTTTCTTTTGGGTTTTCTTCTTTTTAGGCTTGTGTTTTGAATTTAGCAACTTTTTTAGTTCTTGTTTTCCAGATAATTTTTGTTTAAAATTAAGGATTAAAGATGTCTGCAGATTTGTTTTATCATTGCCTTTTCCCTTTGCTTTAATGTAAGAATTCTTGGTTTATGGATCTTGAAATTAAGCTGGCCTTTTTGAATCCATTGCTTAAAACTCACTGTTCGTTATCATGATTATCATATTGATTTCATTTTTTTTAATGCCTGTTTATGTTAAGATTCTTTTGCCTCTTCAATGGCTAACTTTTTTAAGGTGTGCTCATTGGCGAACTGGGTCTGCTTTGTCTTGATTGGTTTTGTTTTTGTTTGGACTAATTAGTTGATGTAACATTGCTGTTGTTTCTGTGTTTTGTAATTTTGATCAGTTATTTACCTTCTAAATTAAGTGTCGGGGAAAAACTGAAATTTGAGAACAACTATACATATATGTGTATATGGTTTTTGAAGTTTCTTTTGATTTTATCTGAAATCGGCTAATTTTCAGGAAGAACCACATGCCTTAATTGTTCAGTTAGTGGAATATTGAAACATCCAGATTAGGGGAAAATGGGGGCTGCAAGTTCAAAAATAGAAGAAGATAAGGCTTTGCAGCTTTGTCGTGAAAGGAAGAAATTTGTTAGGCAAGCTCTTGATGGGAGGTGCTCACTAGCAGCAGCTCATGTTACATATGTCCAGTCACTGAAAAATACAGGAACTGCTCTAAGGAAGTTTGTTGAATCTGAAGCTCCAATTGAATCTTCATTGTACACTTCCACTAATGCAACACCAGAACCTCTTGCTTTAACCGAGAAGTCCCTTTCACATTTCTCAACCTCCTCTCCATCTTTATCACATCCTGTGGATGCAACTGAAAATTTTTCTCCATCACCATCTCCTCCAAGCTCTAATCGGTTCCAGGCAAATCACATGAAATTTAGGGGTTTTTCTTCCAAAATAATTGAAGAGAAGCCTCCAGTAGTTGTTACAGGGACTATGACCTCATCCAGTACCCTACAGAATACCGCACCTTGTTCCACTGAAAAACCTGAAACATCACCTGTTGAAACTTCTTCGGTCCCACCAGGAACTCCACAATGGGATTACTTTGGATTTTTTCATCCAATTGACCATCAATTTTCTTATCAAGAAGGAAAAGAAATGAAGCCAGGGTTGGAGAACGTTGATGATTTAAGACGGCTTAGGGAACAGGAGGGAATTCCTGAGCTGGAAGATGAAGAAGAGAAACATTCATTTCATGCAAATGAAGAATCTGAGAATTCAGAAGATGAGTTTGATGACCCTCCTGCAGATACTTTGGTTCGAAGTTTTGAAAATCTTAATAGGGTACAAGACCGTGTTGCATCTAGTGCATCCCCTGCCATGCCTTCTGCTGGTAGTGTAGCCTCTGAAACCGAGTTATTGAATGGGGAGAAAAGTAACTCTCCTGATTTGTCACCATTGACAACATCCTCGGCAATGGCTGTTTCGTCTGACACAAAGAAAACACCTGAAACAGAAGCCAAGGACTTCTTTTCAATCATAAAAGATATTGAAATTGATTTTATAAAAGCTTCCGAGGCTGGGACAGAAGTTCCAAGGATGCTTGAAGCAAATAAGTTGCATTTCCGTCCTATAGTCCCAGGAAAAGAAAGTATGATGATCTCTCTCTCTCTCCCCTCCTTCTGTGTGTCTGCATGTAAAATTACTGTTAGAAGAAATTTTTTTGTCAAGTTTGTTTTTGATTCTGTCAGTGTGTCTAATTGGAAGATTGTCTTTGTTTAATGCTTTGGAAAATAAAACTTTTTATGTCTCTGTATGAACTATAATAGTCAATTACGGACTGCATTGACTTTATTGGATGAAGCTCGTTGGTTATATTTGGCTTGAAAATTTGGTATGTAATTGATGGAGTTTGATAAAATGATAAAGGAATTTGACATTTTATATAGGCTCAAGAAAGAAATTTCTATTTTGTTTTAATTCCATGGGAAATTATGTAGAGGTTCCTTCTCCTAATATGAGTTAGCTCAAGCATTTAAATCAACATATACTATTCTCTGGCAGATGGGTCAGTGGTATCTACATTTTTCAAGGCTTGTTTCTCTTGCGGGGAAGACCCTAGTCAAGTCCAAGAAGGTAGGTGTCCTTGTCTCTCTGCTGAATTATTTTTTGTTACATGTTACAAGCTGGTCACACCTCATTTTCGGATTAGACTTATATGGGCATTGCTTTAAGAATGTTGATTATATAGGTGCAGTCGTGTGGTTCTAAGAACTTTTGACTGTTTGGATGGCTCGGTGACTTATCTTTAATTTGTCTTTATAGTTGTGATCCCATTAGTAAATGCCATCTAACTGTCCATTATTTATTGGACTGGAATGTCCAATATAAATACGCATTGAAATGGTTTTATTGATGTAGACTGTTTAGGTAAATCAGTGATAATATGGAGAAGGAATAAAAGAGTACAAAGTTTTGTGCATATTGATTGATTTAAAACTGTTCAGTGAAATTTCCTATTTATGACGTTAGACTTATGGATCTGTACTATGGTTTTAAATATCGGCCAATATGTTATGTATCATCTGTTATGTATCAGATTTTTAGCCTACCGATATAATATTTTCATCTGTTATGTATCGGATTTTTAGCCTACCGATATAATATTTCCCATTACAATACAGGTGATAGGAAATCACATTTTTTTAAACAAATTTTATAATAAATGATTTTTTTACCATATATTTGTCACTCTAGATTATTAGACATAAAAGAGTATCATGATATTGGATTGAAGTAGTTACTCAATATTTATTTGAGTCATTTTGCAAAATTTGGAAAAATTATTCACAATAGTGGCAATTGTTTCAGTTCGATTCCATTACATGGTTTCCGATTCTAAAACTGTTTTCGATACCATTATTTAAAACCCTGATCTGCACAATATATCATACCAGAGGTGAAGTAAGGCAATAACACACACAGTATGACTGTAGACATGAATACGTGAGAAGCTGAGTCGCTTTTTTTTGTATATCTCGCATACTCTTAGTGGTCATTTTGTTCCTATTAGCATTTCAGATATGCTTCATTTCTTTGGCCTGATTACTAATTCCTTTAATATTTGCTCAGAGCCTGCTCAAAATGCTGTGAAATACTTAACTTGGCATAGGACAACATCATCACGATCATCTTCATCGAGGAATCCTCTTGGATCAAATGCTAAGGATGACACTGAGGATCTTACTGGTAATATTTTTGAAAATTTTTGCATGATCTCTGGCAGTCATGCTTCAACCTTGGATAGGCTATATGCTTGGGAGCGGAAGCTTTACGATGAAGTAAAGGTATTGTGGTTTCTTAATATAGTTGCATCATTGTTGTTAAACATTTTTAATATTCTCAAAATGAAAACCGAAAAGTTTTCACTTCTTTTGCCTACCTTTTCATATGAAAGGAGAAGTGGGTAGATGAAGTGGAAATGATTTGAATATGGTCTTTTTGTTTGTAGTGCTTGTATCTTTCTATTATTTCAATAGGAATATAACCTATCTTTCTATTATTTCAATAGGAATATAAACTATCTTTCTATTATTTCAATAGGAATATAAACTATGTGCATTCTATCTTTCTTCCTCTCCCTATTAGCTATTTCACTGCTCAAATTGTTTTTTGAGATGATATTTTGGTCACAATTGAATTAAGCAAAGCCAGCTGAGTTTTCAATTAATTACGATTTAAATAGTAGGTGGTTTACTAGATGAATATGTTAACTAACTTACTCTTCTTCATTTGTTTGTCCTCTTTAGGATGGTTAACCAGTTGCATGTCATGTTTTTATTTTCCTTTTCTATTTGTTTGGTAGGTGTGAATACCTTGTTGTGTCTCTTATTAGTTTTTTCCTTCCTGGGGTTGTGCGACCTGTTGGTTGTCATTTTATTCCCATGGCACATGAATTCAAAACTGAAAAATTTAACAATCAATTTTAATAAAAAGAGGCAGACGTATGATAACTTAGTGGAAGTAATGGAAAAACATATAGCAATAATAGACCTTACTGTAGATGTAGCCCTGAACTGAGTAGGATTGAGGAAAAAGATCGATGTAACTAGCCCCAATAGGATTGGGATTAAGTTCCAGCTAAGTTTACTATTTTAAGGAAAGAAATACTCTGATTCCATATGTAACTCATTGCATCTAGAAAGTATAGGACATATAGTAAATGTAATTGGCTTTAATGGCTAAAGAATGTAACTCATTACAAATTTTGAGCTGCCAAAAAGGGTACAAAGTCAATGACACAAAATGTCTAATGCAAGTCAAACATGAATTCTATGTAATGCATATATTCCCTTCAATTGCAAATATATTTATGTATCTTCTCAATTTCAGGCTAGTGAGACGGTTAGAAAGGAGTATGATGCCAAGCGAACAATCCTTAGGCAACTGGAATCCAAAGGAGAAAATAGCTACCAAGTTGATAAAACCCGTGCTGTTGTTAAGGATCTACACTCAAGAATCAGAGTTGCAATTCACAGAATTGATTCCATATCAAAGAGGATTGAGGAATTACGGGACAAAGAGCTTCAACCACAACTTGAGGAATTAATTGGCGGGTATGTGCTTCCTTGTTCTATTTGTTTAATTCAAGCTGCTATCATAATTTGGGCATGATAATGTTAAACATCAAAGCCCAGATACTCGTCATGCAACTCAGTAGTGCTAAGAGACTTTATGTTCATATGTTGTGAAATCAACAATAAGTAGAATGATTGATTTGATTTATTTTGGGTGTTAGGCCCAAGTATGAAAATATCATCAAGTAGAATAATTGCTTCAATTGTGTGCTAGTTTATTACCCAACATAAACATTTATCAAAACAAAATAACATCACATAACAATGACAAGGGAAGAGTAGTACTGGATTCTTTATTGTATATTCATTTTAGAAGAAGGTACCGTAGTCTATTGTAGTTGAATAGAGTGCTTGACCTTGCCATGCAAATTACTCTTGAATAAAATCAAATCCAGACAAGCTTTTCTAATGCTGATTGGCTGGGAAACCCACATATTTCATCAACTCTATGTTATGGAACCTTTGACAGTAATTTCTTTTTAAGTATCTAAGCTGCAGGCATATGCATGTGTTAAATTGAATTTTAATTGTTATGTTAGATTGCTTATTAGAAGAATTGCTTGTCTTTTTCTATAGCAAAACTTTGTCCTAGTGTGTGTTTAAGCCTTGCTCTTCTCTCGCCCCAAAAGCACCTCCCTCCCCACCCCAAAATTCCCTGTCACGTCTGTTGCTAACTGAATTATGATTCGTTTCAAAATGCTGGTTTGGTTGGGGTTGATTTCAATGGGCTGTTGAATCATTTTGTTGGAGGCTTGTTTATTGGGGGCCTGGATTAACATCCCTTTACTATATCCAATTACGCATGCATGTGCATGTGAAGTTTTGCCATATAAACTGGTAAATTGGATAGGTCCTAGGATTCTGAGACATGGATTTTTCACTCAGGGTTGAGCGTTTTAGTTCTGAGTCTTGAAGCCTGCTCTATTGGCAGCTCTATTTATAATGTGAAGATTTTCCTATTCCTCCATGGATGAGAATTTCCTTCTGTGTGAGTTGAATTATGTTGTTCTAATTTTGTATTTCAGTATATGATGAAAACGAATATGCCTCGCTAAGATATGTTTCAGTATATGATTGAAAACTAATATGCCTCATTAGGATATGGTAGCGTCTAATCTCTATCAAAATATCATGTATGTCAAAGAAGTTGGTGTTTATCTGATATGTTTAGCCCTCAAGTTCTGAGAGATTAGTGGAATCTGCTCTCTCTGTCTCTCTGTCAAAAAGCAAAATTAATCTGTTTCTTTAGGGCACAAAAGAAAACTTAATCTTAAGTTTTAGTGGCACATTATTTCCAAATTCTGAGCTGTCAGGGGTGGAGGGAAGACTTTAAAATAGTTTAAAGAATTAATATAGCTAAATAAAAAAAAATCCTTGTGCTTGGCAAAAGAAAAAAAATTGTTATAATTAAATATGAAACATTAAAATTACTTTACTATCATTTTATAAGTGTAAAAATTAATCACAATTTCATTTTTACAAGGTAAATTATGATTGATGATTTCATTTCATCTTGAAAAAGATGATTAATTTCATGATAAAAGTCTTTATTTTTAATATTGGAGTAAGGAGACTCAAACTCGAGTCTATTTCCAAGTCATGCATGTGTGACAAAAGTGTTATGATGTTAACCTTATGGATGTGATACTCTAATATGTAAATAGGTGGTCCAAGATTATTCAACCATGGTAGTAGTATAAGTTCTATTCTAATATTATGATGTTGATATTTCTATTATAGTAATTTCTATTTTAATATGAGTTAATTCATTTTGTGTAATTGGGTATTTGATTGAATTTTTTATTTATGGTATTTAAATTTTGTATTCTAAGATAATGTTATGTGTCATTGCTTTGGCTACCAATAAAAAATTTGTCTGGCTCTTGTTCAATGCTAGTAGTAATACTAATTGGACTTCTCGTCTCATTGGGGCATGTCTCCAAAGCACCATTTATGTGATGGGACCTCTCTAGCCAGGTGGTTTTAATTTTATTGCAAAGTTTATGGTGCTGGCCAAAATTTTTCGGCCATGAATTGCAGTGGTTTTGAAGGCCTTGGGCTACTAACTGTTTACTAATTTCTCAACACCATTGGTGATAATTATGGCCAAATACATCTGTAAGCCCCTGTACTTATGTCATAAAAATATTTCAATTTTATTATTTTTTAATAGTTTTTAAAATTTTTAAAATTCTATAAATTTTAACTAATTGATAAAAATATAATATTTGAACGAAGAGAAAAAAAAAAAAAAATTCTGCTTCTTCAACCCCTAATGCTAACTTTAGGCACCACCCACCTCCACCACCATCATCATCATCCAATACAATATCATCACTACCCAAACAAATCACAAAAAATAACTGTAAAAAGTTAGTTCTCTTAAGTCTTAACAACAGAAAACCATCAATGATCAAATAATAATAAGAGAATATCAAAAGTATTCTTATCAAAACATCTTTGTATGCTCTTCAATCTCCCTTTCTGTTGCTGATTTTACAATAGTTGTTTCAATTATTTCTGCTTGGTGATAGTGATTCTGCTATTCAAAGACGTCGGAAACAATAATCAACTACTGTGTATTTGGGTAAAAGATTGCCATCAAATAATGGAAAAAAGTTTATTAGATAGGGAGGTGGATGAGGTTGAGATTTGGTTGATGATAGATTGATGGATGGATTTACAGAAATTTGAGAGTGGTTTTCTCAAATTTTTATTTTTTTTAACTTCTAGTTATAATATATTTATTTGTTTTTAATTTTAAAATTTTAGATTTTTTTTCAATATAATCTTTATTAGGTGGATGAGGTTGAGATTTGGTTGATGATAGATTGATGGATGGATTTACAGAAAGTTGAGTGGTTTTCTCAAATTTTTATTTTTTTTTAACTTCTAGTTATAATATATTTATTTTTTGTAAAAGGAATAAAGATTATATTGAAAAAAAATCTAAAATTTTAAAATTAAAAACAAATAAAATAATAATTTTTTGCATTATCATAAAATTTATATTATATTGTTTAAAGGGCTCAATTGACTACAAAATAAAAGTAAAGTGCTCAATTGACAAAATAAAACTTGAAGTATTTAGTCGCACATTTGACATAAGTTTAGGGGCTTACATATGTATCTAGCCTGATAATAATTCATTCATAGTATGGCTACAGAGATGTTAAATTTATGCCTTCATATTTGTTTCTGTAATTTCAATGAGCATTTTAAATTTGAACTTTCCGTACTTTTAACTTTCAGAGCTGATCTGTTCATCCTTTTTGTCAATGTCAGGCTAAGTCGGATGTGGGAGGAGATGTTTAAATGCCATGCGCATCAGTCTTACATTATCGATATTGCATGCAAGAGGAGTACCAAATTCTCAATACAGTCAGAGTCACATCGGCAGATTACTATGCATCTAGAAAATGAACTCTACTCTCTGTCATCGTGTTTTTCAAAGTGGATTGGTGCTCAGAGGTCCTATCTGAAGGCTATAAATGATTGGCTTATGAAATGTGTCATTCTTCCAGAAAAAAATACAAGGAAAAAAAGGGGGAGGCAACAACCACCCTCTTCTTGGACTTTGAGAAGAATTGGCCCTCCAATATATGTCACCTGTGGTCTCTGGTTGGAGAAGCTTGAGGCCTTGCCTTCAAAGGATGTTGTGGATTCTATAAAGGGTTTAGCTGCAGAAACTGCTCAGTTTTTACCCCGCCAAGAGAAGAACCAAGGGAAAAGTTTAAGCCTAGGATCGTGGAAGGCTGATAATGGTAGTGATTCTGGAATTAATATGTTGAGAGATGACACTTCGGAGGATTTGATTCCTGGTTTTGAACGTTTTAAATCAAGCTTGAAGGGATTTCTTTCTCAGTTGAATGAGTTTTCCAGGCGTTGTGTGGAAATGTATGCTGAACTTAAGAAGGCCATCCAGGATGCTAAGAATCCCCAGCCTCAACCCCCATTCCAACCACAAATTTAATAGAAAAAGGAATTTGGTGCAGAAAAGAGGAAGAATTTCATTGGTTTAGTGGTCTTCAAAATTTTCATACACGAAGCATTTTGGACAAAGTTGAGTTGGATTGAGGCATTTGTATATGAAGAAAGGAATAAATGGATATATGGAAGCAATTTAAGGTACAAAATGAAATAAAGAAGCTGATATAAATTTGTAATGAGGAGGTTATAAAGGGAAAGCTGGGGGTGGTTTTGCAGTTCAAAAACAAGAAGAAGAAGCTGTCATCACCTGGTTTCTGGTGGTGATAAATAGAGTTATTTTTGAATGTAAACAGGACCTGTATAGTTTTTGCCTAGTCCTTTTCAAAAAATTCAGTAACTGTAGGAACTCAACATCATAATTCCACCCCCTTATTACGCATTGCATTTCAATTTAATATTCATGTCTCTCTGTATATGTCTATCATATCACCTGCTTGGTTTTATAATTATAATCTCCAGGTATAAAACTAGATTTCAATTATTGTTCTCATTTGAGCTTTGTGGTTACTTGGCCATTTCTTTTGACAAAAACTGATTAAATGAGTCAAGCAGTTTTTGGTAGCTTTGCCTTTTCTTTTATTATTATTATTATTATTATTATTATTATTTGAGTGAGGATATTTTCAATTGTTAATGTGAATGCAAAATTTTTATTATTATATAAAAGATAAAAGGGATATTTTCAATTGTTAATGTGAATGCAAAATTTTTATTATTATATAAAAGATAAAAGGAAAGATACAATTTTATTGTTATAATATTTAAGTCGTGTATTTGGATTTGATGTTTATCTTATCTCTATAGATAGATATTTTTATGTAAATAAAACTCTCTTTCTAACATTTTATAACTATAAATAGGTGTTACAAACAATGAAATAATATATAAAAATTATTCTCTCTTTTATTTTTATTTTATTCTCTCTATCCTTTATAATTGTTATTTATTTTTATAATACTTTATCAGCCAGAGATATACATGTTTTCATTTAATTTAATTATAGTGCTCTAAATTTATTTAATAAATTTATATGAATACCACATGAATTTAAAAATTTAAAAATTAATTTTTTTTAGATTCCAATTTTTTTTTAGAGTGCGATTATATATATATATATATATATATATATATATATATATATATATATATATATATATATATATAAGATCATGAATCATGGTAATCCAAGGAATCTTGGCATTCAAATGGGACATGGCATATATAAATCATAATATCAAATATTGTTTCAAATAAAGATCAACGCATGATTTGAGAGCAGAGGCATAAATGTATTACTCACCTTGTAAATTAAGGTAAAGGCTTATTTGCATGTCCGAAGTAGAGGCTCTTTTGCGAGCATGCCACCATGATACTTGTATGAGATTGATTAGTGTGAGGTCTCGCCCGAGCACCGGTCCGATCCGCTAGAGGGGGATCGAAATGCTCATTCGAGTCTGGTCTCACGCTGGAACCCTCGGGTTCGGATTTCGTTGATTTCTGAAAATTGACTTTGGGAGTCGCCACCTTAATTTATTTTTAATTGGGAAAAGTTTAAGGAAAAAACCCATTTTATGGCTCCAAGTTATTGTCCAATGAAAAAGCACACTAGCCTCGATTACCAAAGAGGTTTCGGGGACTAGGTTTTTGGTTTATTTTAATTTGAAAACAAGTTTGGCAAGTTTAATATACAATAACTTAAAATGAATTTCATGAACAATAATAATGAATGTACAATTATGAATTAAAGTAAATAAATAAAGCGATAAAGCAATTAAAATAAAGAAAGTACTTATTAAATTTACAAGATAAACCAAAATAGGGGATACTTTCTCTAGCCCTTATGGGATTCTAGGAAAGCAACACATTCCCCAAATTATTAATCCGAAAAGGAAAGCAATTTAAAGAAGAAGTTCAATATACAAAAGCAATAAAAGAAAGAAAGCACAAAAGAACAAAATAAAGGGAGAGAGAGAGAATCTGTTTTAATTGGATTTGATGCTTTTTAGATAAGCATGCCTACATATCCCTTCGAATGGGAATCAAAATCCACGTAGTTCGCCCTCTTGCGAAGGAAGTCTGTTTTAGTCTGATCCTTTTATCATGTTTTAGTTCATTCATATCCCTTCGAATGGGAATCAAAATCCTTTTATCAAATAAATAAATAAAAGAAAAAGGAAGAATATAAATACCTTTTGATGACGCTTCGGGACGTACGAACGGAGCGTGCGACTGGATCGCAATTCCACCTTGACTCGTCTCGGCGGAACCAAAGCCTCCTAATGGCTACTC
>CATKHJ010083076.1:0-29813 GCA_949750685.1 Vernicia montana | reverse complement strand
TATATGTATATGTTAAAGTTAGTGTAGTAGCTCCATGGGTGTTAAAAGAGTGTTATAGTTGTTGTATATGTAATAAGAATTATATGGAAGAAGAATATGTACAAGCTAATTGATAAATGATATGATACTATTGATGAGTATGTGATGAAAAGAATAAGTATGTATGTGCTCAGGTTCTGATCTTGGGATATGATATGTGATAATGTGATGGGATGATTACAGTTTTAATGCATGATATGATATTGGATTGTTTAGTATGTATGGGTTCTACGGGTTTTCGGTGGCCTTATGCCTACCCATGCTCTAGGACCGTCGCGGCTCAGAAGTTGAGTCGTGACATGAAAATTCCGTCGATAATTAATTTTTTTTAAAAAAATTTAAGTGAAAATTTGGAGGGAAATTTCTATCCAAAATTTTCATTTACCGACATATTAACAACTAAAATTTTATCGGTAATTAATTTATTTTTTAAAAAAAATTTAGTAAAAATTTGGAGTGAAATTTCCATAAAAAATTTTCATTTACCGACGGATTACCGACTAAAATTCCATTGGCAATTAATTTTTTTAAAAAAAAAAAATTATTAAAAAAAATTTTCAATTACTAATTTACCGACAGAATTATTCCCTTGGTAAATTAAAAAAAAATTAATTTGTAATTTACCAATAGAATAATTTTGTCAATAAAAAATAAAAATATTATTTTTTAATTACCAATGAAAATAATATGTCGGTAATAATTTTTTTAAATAAAATTATTAAAAAAAATTTCAATTAATAATTTACTGACGGAATTATTCAGTCGGTAAATTAAAAAAAAAAATAATTTGTAATTTACCGACGTAATTATTCCTTTGGTAAAAATTAAAAATTTTAATTTTTTAATTACAGACAGAATTATTCCGTCAGCATTAATTAAATATTTGTTAATTATCGATGGAAATAATATGTTGGAAATTAATAAATAAATTTGGGTACCTAATTTAGTGACAAAAATTTATGTTAGTAAATGTTATTGGTAAATCTGTCGATATTCGCTTGCGCCATTTTTGGCATCTTATTTAGCGACAAAAAAATTTCGTCTGTAAATAATTGTTAGTAAACCGTTAGTAATTACAAAAAAAAAAAAATTCATATTATGTCGGTAATTGACTAAATTTATTGACGAAAACACTTCCATCTATAAATTTCTGTCAGTAAACTGTGATTTTCTTGTAGTGTTTAATTTACAAGTTAATTAAGCCATTAAGGTAAAAATTAATATTCTCAAAAAAGGTAAAAATTAATTAAACTAAAGCTAATAAAAAACATACCATATAGAATAAGGGAGATATAAATATAAAATTAAGCAATTAACATATAAATTAAACTAAAACAAATAAAAAAAATCATAAAAAACATACCGTATCGAATATGAAAGATTAATCTTTTGAACAAATGTGAGATATTGATATTTTGAAATAAATATGAATATGAGGGAAATAGTGATTTCATGAATATGTATTGATAGTGAAATTATTTATTACAATCATTGTTAAAATATGAATTACAATTACAATTTCTGTTTGTATTAAGTTTTTTCTGAGTTTTTTTTAATAGATTTTGTTTTTTATTAGAATACAAAAATAATAAAATATAATTATAATTAAAGATGATAATAAACTAATCAATTTAAAAATAAGATGATTCTTTTTATCTTTTACATTAAAAATCATGTTCTTAATAGACAATTCAAAAATTTTACCTCTTATTGTTAAGACACTTATATATATATATATATATATATATATATATATATATATATATATATATATATATATATATATAGTATGGTATAGATTGTGCTGCGGACTCAGATGGGTAACCCATGATTCAGTAAAAAAATTGAACTACTCAGATGGGTAACCCATGATTCAGTAAAAAATTGAACTCCATTTATAATCTTTTAGGTTAGATCAAATTCAAAAATATGTGAGCCTACTAAAAAAAAAATAGGACCGAACTTGAACTAATAGCAACTCAACCTATGGGGAATCGGCCTGAATATATATAATTAAATATATTTAAATTTTTATAATTATATTATAGTAATTTTTAAAAGTCATATATTTTAGGTTGTTAAATAGGATATGATAAGAATATATTAAGTTTATCTAAATAATTTGATGCATACAACTAGAGGTGGCAAATCTTGATCCGATATGATAAGTCGATCTGAATTCATCCATTCAAATCCAACCCATAACCCATTTGAATTAGCATATAACTAAAAAATGACCCGACCTAAACGCCCCGTCCTTGGTACTCTCTTAAATTGGCTCATCAACGAGCTCATATTTCTTCCAATTGGTCGAGGCGCGACGGTCCTAAAGTATAGGTAGGCTTAAGGCTACCAATCACCTCGTATAACCCTTATGTGCTTGAGATTTAACCACTTAAACATCGTGTATGTCTTTGGATGAAGTCTATTGTGGGCTATAATATATATAATCATATGAAATGAATCTTAGGAAAACATCTCTTCGTTTTATTCATGTAAACCACTTCGTTACAAAATTAACACTTAGAGTTCTGATACTTTCCATTACATTCAATAACATATATAACTTAAGAAAAACTATTACAATTAAAACCCACTATTTCTATATCTATGTTCTATTCTAAACCGAATACATTCTTCGTCATAAATAGCAAGAGTCTCTTCGCTCAGTACGAGGACTTTAGGCCTTTGCTTCTAACTTCTCCAAGATTATCTGCTTGAAAACTTCTAAACTAAATCTTAAAATTCACAGATGATGTGGTGAGCCGTTAACTCAGTAAAATTATAGAAATGCATTAGAGACAAGGAGATTCATGAATAAGCAGTATCGAAGATAATTATACATTGATAAGCAATTAGCGAAGCAATAAGAGAAAAAGTATAACACTTATAAAATATCTTTATAGTAAGGATTCAAGATCATAAGTATCAAGAAATATTTCATAAACATTATTTTCTTATAAATATTATTTTCTTTCATTTAAACTGACAGAACATACATTTATGAGTCGGGTTCTTTTATCACATCACTGCAAACTTCACTTTCATTATCCATTGAAGATCTAATGGTGGACGAGTCATTTATCAAAAGTCTCCATCATTGTAGCACCATCATAATACCATCATGGTATACATAATAATCCATCGAAGGCACTAATGAGCTGACTCATGTGCTCTTCGTAACAATCATGGGTTGCTACTAACCCAATAAACATCTCCGCATGCTAGCGAGTATATGTCTGACTTAGTTTATAGACCCTGTCAGTTGAGTTACCAGTGCACTTTGTCTAATGAATATCCTTATTAGTTGGGCATTCTGTCAATTTATCATTTAGTAAATATATATATAACAATAATACTTAAGAGAAACTTTTCAAATCATTTTATTCATAAAGATAGCCCAAATGACTTTGATTACAATAGGATGATTTCAATTCAAATGACCTTCGTCGATTACAATAGAACTTGCTTCAATTACAAGGGAATTTGATTATGATCAAGACTATCTAGTTTATAACAATACAGCTTCAGTCCGAATGACCTTGCTTACATAAGAGTGGTTTCGGCCCAAATGGCTTCACTGATTTCATCTTTTGATAAAACTTACAAGGAAATACATATTAAGTTACCCACCAAAGGTGATGGTAATAATAATACTAATAAGGTGATGGTAATAATAATACTAATGAAAGCAATAAAAACATAAGAGATTAGCAAAGAAATGGTTTTCAACGAAACGCATAGAGGGATTTCATCGAATTGTTTATGCAATTCTTTAACTTAGAACAGTAAGGATTACATTCCTATAATCTTACCTCTTATTTTTATCCTCCGATTAGGCTCTACGACACCCCTAAAGTTCCTTTTGGACTCTTGATTTCCCATCATCTCTAGGTGCCATTTCCTCCAATAGAGAAGGTCTTCATCACTTCCGATGACAGCTTCTCCAATAAAGATCAAAGTCATCACCATCAATATTTTCTCCTATGAGTCCTCAATAATTTCCTGATCATCCCAGATCAAGGCATCACTACCTAAACTCTAATCATCATCAAGTTCAGCTTCACTTATCCTTAGGCTCACCGAATCCACAGATCTATCATCTAGACTCACTTGTAGCTCTTCTAAGAAAACTAGAAGAATCTACCTCTTAGATCTTTGGGTTTCATTTACAATCAGTCACTTTCTCAGAAGAAGGTTTAGGGAGAGAGAGCTTTAGGGTTTGAAATCTTGATTCTTTTAAGTTCTAGAGAGAAAAACTCAGAATTTAAACTTAGCTAGAGATGTAACCGTTCAAAATGAAATTGAAGGGTCTTTAAATAGAGGAGTAATTATGGTTTCTGTTATGAAAAGACATAAAGCTGGTCAACAATGTTTTATGAAAAGACTTTTTACATTGGAAACATAAACTTTTTATTGAGACGGAAACATTTCTTGGAAAAGAAAATATCATTAATGGTTTAAAGGAATTTGTCAGTGGTACATGACTTTACGTCTAATAAAAAATTAGTCATTATAATAAAATATATATCTTTACTAATAACTTTACTCTTTGCCATTACGAACCCATTAGTTCGCTTCACCAATCATCTAAGACACCGAAGTCTCGTTATTGAACTTACCATTTATTCCTCACAACGTATACTGATGTCTAAGCCTTACCATCGAGTCCGCAGCTCGTCTTCGTCTTATATAGTCTAAGCTTACTTCTCCTCCTGTCACATACTACGATCTTTCCTGACTTCGTTATCAAAGTTCTAGATTCGCCACATGTTCGCTTCGCTCATCTCGTTGAATTGAACCCATCTATTCGCTTACCATCATCAAGTTCTTCGCTCATCTGACGTCTTATTCTCTTCTACTATTATATCAATATTCCTTATCAATTAATTCGTACATATTTCTTTTTATGTCATATCTCTCATTATTTCTATTATTTCCCATGCAGGTTCATCTTATAATCTATCATCGTGTCTCCGATCATTCTTCTTATATTCTCACTTTTGTCACCAACCTTGTTATAGTTCAGCAAGTTTCAGTCAAACACCTTTGTCATTAAAGTCTATCTTCCTTCATCCTTATTTGCCTACTGTGACTGATCAGAACCTGGGGTATTACATTGAAACCCGAAGTGATCCGACCCAAACTTGACCCATTTACCACCTCTAAATAGAACTAAATACATGGATAGTTATATATTTAATAAATATTCACTTAAAAAAATAACAATAATATTAAATTTAATTATTTTTTTTAATAATGGACGAGTTAACTCAAGTTTGACCCTAAATCCAATGATGGTCTTGAGTTTTATTATTCGTTTTTTTTTTTTTTGGAGTAATGGATGGTCTTGATCTAAATTTTTCACAAATGGATTGGACTAAACAAATATTGAGAATAATCTAACTCGATTTATTTACACTCGTAATTATATATTTATTTTTTTTAATATTAATTTTAACGGTAAATTTAAATTATAACATTCACTTATAAAATAGTTTCACCTTATTATTAGACTAATAAACTAATTCTAATTATATATTTACATTAATTAAGTATATGTGAAATGTGATTTGCGTTTTGTTGATCAGGAAAAAAAAAAATCCTTTTATGCCACAAATTTTATCATTTTTGTCATTCCTTTGGCATACGATTATTTGCTACACAATATTCAAAGGAACACTGTATATTATACATATAAATGCTAACATTATACTAAAAGCTAACTTTTTTTTTTTTTTTTAAATAGCTAATATTACATTAATAAAATTATATCAAGTTCAACCTTAAAGTTAGTTTAATTGATAAGTAGATTTGCTTTTTTTATTTTATTAATTAAGTATTTTAAGAGGTTGATAATTTGTGGTATATAATATTTTTTAAAAAAAATCTTAATGTAAAAATATACCAGCAAACAACTGAAATATTTGCCATCTTATTTTGAGGAAAGAAATTTATAAATATGTGTTCGAGCCAATTTAAAATATATATTTGGTAGTTTCAATAATAAAGGTGAAGAAAATACATAATACCTTTTATGGCAATCATCTAGAAACCATTGGAAAAAGCTAGTTCAGAGTATTCTGGTATTGAAACAAAACCACATAAAAAAAACAGAAAAAAAAAAAAAAAGAAAAAAAAGAAAAAAAAAGTCAAAACTCAAAAAGAGTGGTGGAAAAGGAAAATCAATTTTAACTTTTAAGGCCGTTATGGCAAATGTAATATCCGATTCCCACCCCAGAGTTAAAATTTGACAAGTAGTCAACAAAATAGCTTTTTTCTTTTTTTTAATTTTTTTTTTCATCTATTATATCAAAATGAATTCTCCAATAATCCCATGCCATTTCACTTTTTTTTTTTTAATTTAATTTCGACTGAAATTCAAACTCTGAAACTTTGTAGTTTTGAAGATGATTCCAATAATATTGAATTAAATGCTGATTGACTTTTTTTTTTTTTTTTTTTTTTTTTTAAATGCAAAATTTGCCTACTTCATTAATTTGGAGGTGAAAGCAATATTTTAAGATACCAAATTTATTGGTGCTTGTTATGTCACTAATGCACTAATAGTGGACATGATATGTAGTGGTAGGAGCAATTCTTGTCCAATCTTACACTAATTAATTCTATTTTATTTTAAAAGTTTTGGTCTATAATATATGGTTCACAAAGTCAAATTGAAGATGATTTCTTTCTATTATTATTAAGTAGTCATTTTCATTTTCAAATTTGAGATATAAATTATTTATTTTCTTTTTTTAAAAAAAATAAATGTTGTGAATCAGATAACTTGTATTCAGCCTGAATCCTTAAAAAATAAGAGATAATTATAGTGGTATAATTGCATGTATTTATAGGTTTAACATATCGATGTGTGCATATCTCATTTAGATTAAAAAAAAAAAAAAAAATTCAAATGCATAAGGAGTGTGCATTTTAATTTTTTTCTAGGCCGTCAAGGATACTCTAATAATTAAAAAAAAAAAGTATATAAATATTATTCAAAACTACATTAATATGAAATGAAATTGAAATTTTAGGTCTTTGGCAAAAAAAAAAAAAAAAAAAAAAATGAAATGTTAGGTTGAGGTTGATTGTAATACCATTAACTCGATATTAGAAATATTTGAATTTAAACTCAAAATAATTAAAAAAAATGTTAAAATTAATCAAACTTGAAATGCATGCTAGGACCTAAACTAGACTAGTTGCCACCTCTATATAAAAAGGAGAACTTTACTTCCACGGCCTTTATTAGAAAGGATAGTTTTATTTTAAGCATGATTAATATGTAGCTTGTAAGATACAATCTATTGGGGGGGTGGAGTAAAGATATAAAAGTTGATGGCACCTTCATTTCAGGTGTTCTTAATCATCATTGATGAATCAAACTAACCATATTTGCCGGAGTTATTGATGCACAAAATAACTAATCAAGCAATGTAGATTGCCCAATCTCTTAAATATTATTTCATACGTGTATATATATATATATATATATATATATATATATATATATATATATATATAATTTCAAAATGTATTTTGCCTTTCGGTTGATATTATCATTCTAGATGTAAGGATGACTCTTCCCATGGCTTCAATTGTGATTTTTGAATTTACAAATTTTTATATTACAAATTTACAATGTACTACTGATTATTAGTTATTATTACCCATAACTTTTATGACCTTAAAATTTAACAGATTTGGACTTTAGGATTTTTTTTAGACATGAAGACAATTATATCATTAACGGATAAATTGGAAACATCAAAAGAGAAAAGAATTAATTATGTATTTCCACAAACCAAATAGTTTCAGCCACCTCAAGAGAGTGGTATATTGTAATACCCTAGTTATTGTTAGTTGTAATGTCTTAACATGTGCCTCAAGCATGAATAGTTGAGTTTAAGATATTACTTAGTGAGTTCCATGGTTAATTGCTTGAGTGTGCATGAATAAGGTTGTATACTAAATAGTTTAGCCTAAACCGTTAATGATTAATCTCAAATTAAATATTCCTAAGTGTTATAGTGGAGTTAAGTTATGATTAATGATGATTTCCAAGTGATAGATGCAATTGGTGAAGGGTATTGGATGTGTAATTATATTGGAAGATTGTTTGGGAAAGTAATGGAGCAACACACCCTTAGACATGCCTATGTCTTCTGAGACACGTCCATGTCTCCGTTTCCTCAAATTTGGAAATCTAGACAGTAGCAAACAAGCTTTGAGAACATGCTCATATTACCTGTAACACGCCCATATTGCATGAAAACTAGCAGTGAACAATAATTTGTGGCCCAAATTAATTTTTAAACCATTTTCTCTCCTATCTAAAGGCTTCTAAACCGTTCCAAACTCTTTTATTTTCCTTCCAAAGCCTAAGTTCTTCCTTTTTCTCTCAAGATCTCTCAAATCCAACCCAAATCTCTTTTATTCTTTCCAATCAAACTCAAGATTTCAAGAGGAATCCAAGGATTCAAGTGGGTTTTCTTCCTTCCTTTCTTCCTTTAGAGGAGTATTGACTAGAGCAAGAAGGAGATCTTTGGGTAAGTCTATCAATCCCTTAATTTTCATTTGGGTTTAGTTTAATTAAGGTTAAATCATAATATATGAGTTGGATATAAGGTATAAATAGCATGAAATGTGAGAAATGAGATTTATTGAATTGGATCCATAGAAACCCTTGGTGTAGGAAATCCTACGATTAAGCTTGATTTTTTAATGGTATAATTATTAGTAAGGCATAATAATTAAAAATCCATGGTTAGATTTGAGAAATCAAGCCTTAGGTTAGGATTTTATAAAAAATAATTAATAATTGATTTGGGAATTCATATGTAGGCAAGGTGAGCCAAAGAATTTATGAGCCACATGCATAATTAAGATGATTTGAGCTTAATTGATAGAATTATAGCAAAAGTGAGGTGAGTTATGAAATGTATTAATGCATGATAACCTACTATGACTTGTTTTTGTTTAACTTCACATTGATTTATTCATTCTAAATGGCCTACATTGTGCAATTGTTATTATTATGATTATTGTTATTGCTATTGTTCATTGAAACCTTTTATTGAAACTATGATCATTGTAAAATCTCATTGTTTCTTTGCTAATGAGCTTTGTATTGCCCTTATGTTATTAATTATTGTTCTATTATTAATGAGAGGCCACTTGGGCCAAAATATGTTCTATTGTTAATGAGAGGCCATTAGGTCGACCTATCATTATGGTATCTACCTAGCCATGACTTAGCCATAAACTACGTATATGACATAATGCCTTATTAATGAGGTAGATTTCATTAGGCCGTGTGCATTGGTGACTCAACTGATAAAGTTTGAATTATCAGTGTCTTATCTAGGGAGGGCCATGGTACCTTAGGCATATGTCTCGCACAAGCATATGTTCATTGTTACAGGGAGTAGTTATTGCCCTACTCATTGTTCATTGTTCATTGTTACAGGGAGAAGTTACTACCCTACTCATTGTTCATTATATTATTTTTGTCATTGCATTCTGATCCCTTGGTGCCATTTATTCTAGGCACATATATTATTGTTCATTGACCCTTATTATATTGATACATAAGATTTATTGTTATTTCTTTATGAATCTCAAGGTATTGATATATTTCATAATTTACTGAGTTGAAGCCTTACTCATCTTCATTTATTTTTCAGGTGTTAGAGTAGAAAAAGTTAGAGAAAGAGAAGATAGAGCTTCTTGATCATCCTTTCTTCCTTAAGAAACTATATATATATATATATATATATATATATATATATATATTTGAAGACTTTCGTATTGTAATTATTGTGGTAGTTATGCTATATCTTTAGTTGTTCCGTAGTAAGGCAAGACATATAAATGTAAATATAGTATGATGTATTCTACTAATTGTGAGCATTATTGGAATTTCCCTTATTTATTATGGATGATAACCTATAAGTTGACCATTGATCCATAGTGAACAAATGAAAATGTAATGGAAATGGATGATTTTTTTATGAAATGAATGAATGTATGAACTGTATTAGAGAATATATATATATATATATATATATATATATATATATATATATATATATATATATATATATATATATATATATATATATTGATCCATGGAGTTCTAATGAAATCATTGGATTCTACAAGTGGTTAGTGGTTTTAAACCTATCCATGCTCTAGGATCGTCACACTAATGAAGTAAAGGTATGACAAAAGTGCTATCAGAACATAGGTTTGAAAATATAAAAAGATATCATAGGTGTCGCGATAAGGTTTTTGGCCCCAGGTGGATGAAATTTGTACTGCTTTCCAACTTATAGTTGGGGGAAGACAAATTAGGTCAAAACCCAAATGGAGAAAAGAGTCATCATCTAGTTTTTAAAAACTAGGGAAAAAAGGTGATTAGGATTCTTTGCTTCTTACCTAATCACCTTAGCATAGAGATATAGGTAAGGAAGTTTGGTATAGACTTGGAAAGGTGTTAGGAATCCAAGCCCGCCCAACAATGAGGCTGGCTTCCACTCATTGGTTAAGCTTAATCTAGGATGGGTTGGGATTTTTGGATTTTTATTAATGATTTTTAATTTCATATTGTTTAACATTCCAATCAAATCAAACAAATAAACACTTAGTATTTTAAAGCAATAAAGAAACTTCATCTAAAACAATTAAATAAGGTCCTAGTTTCAATTATGTACATGCCTTTCATTAGGGTTGCACAAAAATTAACCAAACCGATTAAACCGAATTGATCCAATTCAAACCAAACTAAAAATCATAGTTTAAGTTATTTCATGGTTGGTTACGGTATTAAAATTTTTATAAACCGAATTTTTTATTTGGTTTTTGTTTTAAGAAAATAAAAATTCAATTAAACTGAACCGAACCAATAATATAATAAAACTATGATTGAGCAAGGATTTAGTTTACTAATATGCAAATTATGCTTTAAATTTTCTAGAAGTTAAAGATATCTACTGAATTTCTATGTTTTATAGGATTTTTATACTGTTATTTTGATTTCTACTAATTTCTTGGGGGATATTTTATTCTAATTTTATTATTATTTTGCTATAGAATTTCAAGTATACAACCTGAAATTTTCATTTTTTCATAGTATTTAAAAGACTGATTGTTATTTAGTAATATTATTTTATTTTTATGTTTGTTAAATTTCTATGATCTCTTTAAATTTTTTATTTTATTTATTTATTACTTTTGTTTAACCGATCAAACCGACTATCCAAACCGAGTTCAAATAGCTTTGGTTTGGATATTTTTTAGTATTACTTGGTTTGGTTAAAACTTGAAGTATTTAAAAACTGACTTTATTAGTTTGGCTAGAAACATTTGCTCTAAAACCAACCAAATCGAACCATAGACACCCGTACCTTTCATATTTACCAATTTTCTATGTCCAACTTAATATCTAATTCATTTTAATAAGTCAAAACCTAATTTAGCCTACCAATTTAATTAACTCATTAACTAAGCCCAAAAAAGATTTTCTATTTTTAATGAATGAAAAAGAGATTTTAGAATTTATTATAGGAAGACTTAATTAATTCTAAAAAAGTTTTTCCAACTTAAGCCAAAAAAGAAATTTTGGAGTCCACTTATCAAAAAGTTCAATTTGCATAAAAAAAGATTTTCAATTAAATTGAATTAAGCCATTTAGTCTAAAAAGGTCAATTTTACCAAATTAATTGAAGTCATTCATTAACCAATACTTAACATTTTTAATCCAATTTCATGTAATTTGCTTAAAGTTAAATTTACCAAATTGTTTAGGTCAATCTATTCAACTCCTATGTCTATGCCTAGTTTTTTTTTTTTTTTTTTTTTTGGGGGGGGGGGCGGGATTCCACTATGTAATTTGATTTACATTTTACAATATCAAAATGAAACTAAAAGGATTGTTGGAGCTAAAAAGGAAAATTTTAACAAGAAACTCAAATAAAAAAATTGGTAAAAAAAATAAATTAAAACTGGAACTGGGTCATATGGGGTGTAGGCCTAGGGTTGCTCCACTTGGATGGGGCACAAGCCTAGGCCTGCTCCCCTATTGCTCCACTGATCTGCAAGGCAGCAATAGTTCATCTTCATTTTTGGGATTGTCCTCTTTTTGCTCTTCGTTTACCTTAATTGGATAACATAAACCCTTAATCAAACTAAATATAATGGAAGTTAGAGTTCACAAAATAAAAGAAACACAAAATATACAAAAAAAAAGGAATATGAAGTGGCCAGAGGAGGGCTGCAAGCATGTGGTACCAAGGAGGTATACGCCCCTGATAATTGGAAAATAGAAAAATTAGCCTCTCTGGGCTTGATTCTATTCAAGGGCTCCATTTCATTACCAACTTGCATCTCATGTTCAAAATAAAAATAAATAAACAATTTGTCCATCGGTGAAAACAACAAAGAAAACACGCATATTAAGAATCAAAGCATAAATCTATTGCAATATTCTAATGAGATGGCAACATCAAAGGTCTGATTTTCCAAAAACTGGTCTTGGAAAACAGGGCGTTTTAAGTATTCTAAATGATAGCTAAACTAAATAAATGACAATACTAACAAATCTCATCAAAGTATGATGAATCAAGAATCGGTCTTGATCACCATAGTTTCATAAATAATTAACAAACAAAGCTGGTCTTCAATCATCATATAACTAAAATTAAGAACATTTTATGCTAGTTCATGGAAATGTTTATGGATTTAATCAAAGAATGAAAACAACTAAGCCAAAAGATGATAAGAAGTTTCTCTTTAAGACCTAGTCCTGAGCAAATCAAACCGAGGAATGGTCTGACAACAATGGACATCCCTAGTCTTGGTGGCTCTTTTTTGGTTCCTTTACCTTTTCTAGTCTCATGAAGTTGTTCACCAGAGTCTCAGATTTTAGGTGTTCAGAGATTTCTTTTGTTATTTATGTTTCTCAATTGATAGCCCTTTCCAATGGAGGCTCCAACCTCTATTTATAGGCTGCAACTCCATTGATTTTCCATTAAAAATCTTTTTTTTTTTTTAATAAATCCCTTTTCCAAAAAAAAAAAAAAAAGTATTTTAATTTAATTTGATTTCCACCAAAGATTATCCTCTCTGAATCCCATTTTATCCACTTGGATCAAGAGGATTAAGTGGGATTCCAAATTTAAATGATTTCGAAATTCAAAAATAAAATCTGCCTGGGTACATGGGGCGCAGGCCTTGTCTTGCGCCTCATGCAAGAGGGTCATGAAACAAAATTTTGATGTCAGCACTAATGGGGCGCAGGCCTAGGACTGCTCCACTACCATGGGGCACAATTCTGGGCCTACTCCCCTCCTTAATGGGCAAATTTTTTAAATTTCAAATTTTCCTTGCCTTTTTGCTTTTCGGTTTGATTATTATCCTTTTAATCCTTAAATTCGAGATTCGTGAATCCTTCTCTTGAGCGAAGAGGTTACTGTCTTCCTCACCGGCTCCCAAGGTTAAAAAATCAAGCGTTCATAATAGACTCTCTAACCTAAGAGTATACATTACTAGGGAAACTATGGAGTATAGAATTCTATCATGTCATTGTTGTATTTTTCTTTGTTATAGATCGACATATTATTGTTATGTGTTTAAATATTCTTATTTTCCTCTTAATAGTTTTATTATGCTGCCCCGACATGAAGCAAGATAGATAATGACTAGGCATAGAGTTGGCCTAATTTAAGACAATCTAGACATATGAATAGGAGAGTCACAATAAGTGGTGATTGGGGAATGATAACGATATTCAAAATGTAAGTTAAAGGTTATTAAGGATAGAATGATTAGTCATACTAATGGATTTCTATGTTCTGATAGCTTGAATGTGCCTTTGTATCTTCATATGATAAATAAGTTATATTTAGTGACGCTTGATATGTTCTTACTAAAGGGATGTCAAATAGTATCACTACTCTTGCTAGAGGAAGTTAGAACTCGATATGATTTTTAGCATGAGTGTGCAGTGAGATATATCAGAGTAAGTTTGGAATTGATGAGGAGATTGAATTTTGGAGAAATTAAGAGTTGCTAACGATAAGGAATCTAATAATGTGTAGGTTGGTTTGAGATTCCGTAGGATTTTGAAGTGTTGATTTGAAGTTATGGGTTGTTAGTATACATAGTCATATGGCAATATGAAACATGAGATGGTTTGCCAATGAAAGGCTTAAGGTGAGTTGAGTTGTACTCTTCCTTTATGAATAAGCATGTGCATATTGTGTAGCTGATATATGTTCATGAGATGATAAAATAAGTTAAATTTTAAGATGACACTTAATAGAAAGATAGGTTGATTGAGAAATTTTATATGATAAAAAATTTGGATGTTTCAGTCTCTTAATGTATGATTGAGGTGAAAATTTTGGATGGTGATAATACATTGGGAGTATTGCTACTTATAGCTTGGGATGGATATTAGGATTGACCTTGGCTATAAGATGTGAAACTGTAATAGTCTAGCTTATCATTATGAGGATTTAGAGTTTAATTAATGATGATGAAATATTTAGCCATATATGATTTGAATAGTAGTTTTGAATAAGGAATAGTAGTCTTTCAAATGGTGCAACAGTATGTGATAAGTAGTTATTTCGTCATTATAGTTTTCCGGAATAAACTAGAAACACAGAATTCTACAAGAGAATAGTTGGAAAGAGTAGAAGTTTAGCTAATATGCAGGGTATATTGAAAATTTTCAATTGGAGGTAACTAATATGCTAGTTTACTTTAGTTCAAACCTACGTATATTGAAGTTTAGCTAAGTCAAGTATAAGCCTATAAAATCTTTGTGAGGCTATTGTAATCAATTTAATATCTTAACGGAGAATGATAAGAAAAGGAAGCATGTAAAGTTAGGATGATTCAAGAACTATATATGTGGTAAATAGGATTATAGGAAAGTACTGGTGTGTGTGTTATTTGTAAGAAATATTATTGTAAGGATTATGAGTTAATGACTTCATAGTTTCATGCAAGAAAATATTTCATTAAAGGAGAATAACGTTTGTTAGTTTATAGTGTGGTAGTCTTAGATAAGAATTCAATAAATAATATCAATGTGAATGATTTTTTATGGTAAGTTGTAAATGAGAGTATTTTAGTATTGATTTGGGGCATTGATTAATATAAATATTATAGTATTTAAGTGTACAACACTATAGGTATTAAATAGAAAACATTAGGTAAGATTAGTATGCAGTAATGAATGGAAGGACACAGTCTAATATTAAGAATGACAATGAAGAGAGTACATATAATTATGAATAAAATTTACAATATTGTAGGAATAATCACGGTGAAATAGTTAGATGATAAGAACATCTTAAGGTAGTGAGCAGTGGTGGAGCCAGAAAATCTATTCAGTGGGGTCACTATTACACTAAATGTTTTTTAATATGAATAAATTTTATAAGTTACAAATTTACATTTATTTTTTATGAACAATCATTTATTTAGAATTTCATATCATTAATTCTATAAATTTAATTGTATTTGAGTTAATTTCTATCAAAATCGAGTTAATTTCTATCAAGATTGATAGAATTTCAAATAAATTGTAAATTAATAATATTTTAAAATTTAAATAAATTCATATTTGATATATAAGAATTGAATATGAGAATTCATTTATAAATTAATTTTTTAAAAAAATTTATTTACAAATCAAATGGTTTTATATTAATTTTTTCCATATATAATATAATTTTTTTTTAAAGAAATTATATTTTTCTCGTTCGATTCAAGAAATGGATAAAAAAAACAAAGATAAAGATTTTTAAAATATAATTTTATTTTTTAAAGGATTCTTAAAATAATTTTACAAATTTATTATGCCACTTAAATATGCCATTACTTAATTAAAAGTTAAAAAAAAAGTAAAATTAGGGGATATTAACAATTTGAGAGGTTACAATATAAATTCAAGTAAGAAGAAAACTTAAAATACATATACTTTTAAGAATTCTTAAATATTTAAGATTTTATACTCAAAAATTAAAAATCAAATAAAATTGAATGACATATTAATAACTGGAGTCAAGCCATAATATAAATTTTAGTGGAAGTATAGCTTAAAACACATAAATTTTAGGAGTTTTAAAATATTTGAATTAGATCACTTGACATTTTAAAAATTTCATATGAGTCAGTTTAAAAGACTTAGTGGAGTCATTACTTAAAATACATATAAATTTGTAGGGTTTTTAAAAATTTGAGTGGGGTCAAGTGACCTCACTCAACACAAGGTGGCTACACCCCTTGGTAGTGAGTTAGTATGTATTATTGCTAATAAGAGACATAAATGAACTGATCTGCAATTTTTTGGGAGATAATTAAAGACAAATGCATGATGAGTAGGTAGTAAATGAATTTATAATGTTGAAGGGAAAAGAATACTTGTTTAAGATGAAGTAAGACATAATTATATAGAGACTATGGTTATAGAATTAATTGCTTGAGGTCATTCAGATCAATAATTGATTATTTATGAAAAGAATTCTTAGATAATTAGTGAGATGGGAGTCACGATTCTTTTACTAGTGTTTGATTTCAGTATTAATGAATACATGAGAAAAATATGCTTTGGGTTGTAATCAATTAAAAGTGAAATTTGAAGTTGAGTGACATAAGAGATGTATAGATATTTCTTATCAAGCATTGGATCAATAAATTAATTGTTATTCGCTTTGAGATTTCATTTTAAAATGATAAATGGTAAAGAGACATATAAGTAGTGATTGTATTTACAGTTTATGTTGTTAGAGGTTATTAAACACAATTTCTTTTTCTGAGTTTTAGAGTCGTGTGTTTGTATAATGAGTTTGGAGGCATGAAATAAAATTCAGTAGAATATTATTCGAGAATTGTATGCAATGAAGATTTGAAATCTAGAGTAGAATTGGTAAAATTAGAGTTTAAGAGCATAACTATAATTGTAGGCTTGCAATGAATTAAAGCTTAATTAAAGTGATTAAGGAAGATAAAGATACTAGTTATTGATAAGGTAATGGTGTTGTATTAGTAATGGATTTATCTTTAGTAAAAATCCAATCAAGGACAAAGTGGGAGATTAAGCAGTAGATGTAAGTAAGCCAATAAGTTATTAGAGAGCATCATTAGAAACATTTATGGTTAAGCCTATATTGGTAGAAAGGATAAGAAAACATAATATCGAGATGTACAATTTATTGAGAACTGTGATGAGGTGAAGAATGCATATATACAAATTTGTTTTTCTTTTAGAGTATGAGGGATCTTGATGAGTGGTGATAGGTTATGATACCTAATATTGATAATTTAGGGAGAGAGATTATAGAGAAAGCTCATTTTTTATTTATTCATTCCATATAACCAGGAAGTACAAAGATGCACCATATACTTAAAGAACATTATTGGTGATAGGGTATGAAAAGGGACATAAATGATTTTGTGGCAAGTGTATAATGTGTCAACAAGTTAAGGCAAGACATCACTATCTTTTAGGTTTCTTCAACCTCTTCCTATACCAAAGCGGAAATGGAAATACATAATTATTGATTATGGGTCTAGGTTTAGGCCTAGTTGCAGCATGCTTAGGGTATTAGATTGAGGTATAAAATTTCCTTTCACTCCCAAATAAATGAACAGTCTAAGAGTGCTATCCAAACGCTAAAGGATAATTTAAAGGGCATATATTATGGAGTTTAAAGATGGTTAGAATAATTTACCTTTAGTAGAAATATAGTTACCATAGTAGTTTGAATATGGTACTTTATGAGTCATGGTATGAGAGAAAGTATAGGATTCCAATTTGTTAGGACGAGTAAGGAAAAGCGAAAACTAATGGATCCTTAAATTGTATAAATGAATGTGAATAAGATTCTAATGATAAAAAAAAATGAGTAGTAGGCAACACAAGATACGAAATAAAGTTTCATAGACCTAAAAAGAAAAGAGATTTAAGGATAATGTATTCTTCAAGACCTCTCATTGGATCATCACTCCAAAGCAATCTAGCCACACTTCTCTTGAACTAATCTTTTGCATCACCCTTCATTAGATGGCCAGTAAACTCCATTGATCTCTTATTTGAAATCTTTAAAATTTGTGCTTTATCCTCCACTTTCTTAAGAAATTTTGTATGGTCTACTTCACCCTTATACTCTTGAGGCTTCAGCTTCAGAAATTTCTCAAAGGACACTTCCTCTACCTGTGGCACAACTTGTGCCTGAGATGGAATCACTGAAGGAAATGCCAAAGCAACAGGAGCAACATGAGTAGGAGGAATAGGTTGCTGCTCTGCTGGGTCACAAACTTAGCCAACAACTCACAGTTGCTTTGGAGTTGGTCCAATCTCTGAGCTATAGCGGCCAAACCAATAAGAGGTGCAGGGGGAGGAACCTCATTATCCCCTGCTCAATCAACTGAATACTTATAAGGTGGAGCAACTCGTTTAGGATGGCCTCGTCCTCGTCCTCGTCCACGTCGATGAGGTATTACGCTACTGAATAAACGAAGAGAGAAAACTTAGACTTATAACAAAGTGATACATTGATCTAAACCAATCGAATACATAACAAAGACATGAAAGGATCCTATGCTCCGTAGTTTCCTTTGTCAAGCACCTTCCTAAATTAAACATGCTTACAAGACCTTCTATGCTATAAATCTAATATTATTAAACCTATGCTCTGATACCACTTCTATCACACCTCGACTCTATTGGTGTGACGATCCTAGGGAATGGGTAGGTTTAAGACCACCAAAAACTTGTAGAATCCAATGATAACATCAAATACCTTAGATCAATATACATAGTCTTAAACAATACATCCATACATTTGTACACTTGCAAGAGAATAAAAAATTTTCCATATCATTTTAATTAAACCATTCTATACATTATCCTTTTCAATCTATGGAGCATCTAAGATAAAACATCAATTATTATAGATACAATACAAAAGTTATACATTTAAGTAGCCTCTTAATGGAGAAGGATGATCAAGAAGCTCTATCATCTGCCTCAACTCTCTTTTAATCTAACACCTGAAACCATAGACGAGGAGTGGTGAACCATCAACTCAGTAAATTATGAAATGCATTAATACATAGGGTTTTTGAAGGAACAATAAATCTGTATATATATATGTGAATGTTTAATTTTTGATCCAAGAGCCCGATAAGGAAAGCAAGAGCCTATTCTATCAAGAAACGAGTTCATAAGTGTTGGTCCTAAGGTTTTGGAGGGTAGAAACTAGATCGAAAAGTGGGAAATTTAATGTTTGGGCCATCGAGGGAGCGGGCCTAGGCATGCACTCCATGCATGGGGCGCACACCAGGGCATATGCTCCATGCCCTGATGGCCAACTCCCCATGATTGGGGCGCACACAAGGGCATGAGCCCCAAGCATGGGGCGTAGCTTAGGGTACGAACCATAAGGTTCATGGGTTGACTTTCCTTTTTCACTTTTCTTGCTTAAATTCCTTCCTAATATGTCCTAAACCCTTTTGGCAAGCAAATATTCAATAAAATCTTTCCTAAACAGTAAATTAAACCTAACTTCCTAAATGGGAGAGATCTTTCTAAATAGGAAAGATCCTTGCTTCCAATTTGGCTAATCCCTAACCTTACCTATAAATTCATCCTTATTTTGATATTTTAGTAGGACTTCTTTTAGGGGGGACTTTTGGTTGGTTTCTTTGGTTGAATTTTGGGGAGATGAAGGGAGAGTATTATGTGTTCTTGTCACACTCCACCTTTCAATATGTGACGGTTTTATTTTTAAAGTCCTCAAATCAGAAGATCTAATTCAGTTTATAAGTTGAATCCAAATATAGAGTCAGTTACAGAACAAGCTCTATTTCTCATACTATACTTGGAATTTTGTTTAAGCCATTTTGTGAATTAATTCTTCACATATCATTGATAATTTTACTAGTTTTCAGTTTCTCCTAATTCTGTCTTTATCATCCTCAATTTATGAGATATATTCTTAAGTTTGTCAATGGTATTAGATTGCAAGAGTTTCCAAACCTTATCAACTTCACTAGAGCATATCTCAAAATTTACATAATTAATTTAAGTTCCTTTTATGGGCCTATAATTAAGATAAAACACTACAACTTTTATATTTAATACTTCTCCAAATTCGGCCTCTAACTATACAGAATGGGTATTTCAAGATTCTGTTCAATTCAAAAACCTAATTTCCCAATTCAAGTTCAATAATCAAATTAAGTTCTATCTTACAATTTAAATTCAATTGAATTATCACATCTTCCATTTAGCTTCATAATATACTCATAAACATTAAGAAATACAATTAATAAATTTTTTTCCAATAATTTTTGTATGAGCCGAAACATAGAGAGGAAAGAAGAGGTAGAATCTTTGAAACTTTAACATAACAATCTACTTGTTCATGCTTAAATTGAAATTTGGGAGGCAAGATTTAGAAATTACCTTGGAATTTTATGAATCCATGGTAGAGAGCTTGAGGGGCTGGCCATTCCTTGGGAAAAAATGGCTAGAAATTTCTTTTGTTGACAAATTATGGACGTATGGTAATTTTAATGTGTTTTGGATAAGCTTTAATGGAATGGATGGTGGAGATTTACTAAAGATGATCCAATGGCTAGTATTTTTAGCTCAATTTTGAATTTATAAAACTCATTTATGTGTAGATAAATATAAATAATTCTTTGGTAATAGGAAATTCTCCGTGATTATGTAATAAATTTGACTAATAGAAATGTGGGGTCCATTTTCATTAATTTCACTAAGATATTATTATCATATATCATATAAATTCAAGTAAATTTTCCCCTCCAATATTCACATTGGGCCGGCCATATTAATATCTGGTTGGGCCTCACATTGTATTTAACATGTTCATGTACAATTAACTTGCCAATTTCAACTGTTTTTGTGAAATGACTGTTTTACCCCTTTTTACAGTGTACATTGTTGTGATAGCTATCAATGCGAATTATTAAGTTTATTTTCATTACTCATGTTCTCAATATTCTCATGAATACTTAAGTACTGTAATATCACAGAAAAAGAAAAATTTTACATGTATTTAACTAGCATTGTTTGAGCTCATATTTGATCTCATTATCTCAATAATCGTTTAAATTGTTTTTCTATGGCATCATTAATAATTCTTAGAATTTGAATGGGTCTAGGGTATTACATTTTACCCTCAAGAAAATTCGTTCTTGAATTTTAATGGACTGATTAATTCTTAAAGAGATCAGTGAAATCATTGTTACAGTATATTTTGATTATTTTTTCAATTTCATTCCTCGATACTTTGCTTTTGCCATCAGACTTTAACTAAGTTATTGTTTTTCTTTCCAATCTTTATTTTCATTTTCCTTTCTTAGATGATAGCACTCAGTCGTCTCAAGATCTTTTAGTACTTATAATCAATTAGGTTAATATCTCCTTAATATTGCTAAATGGAACAGTAGGTAAACGTATTTCAATACTAAGCATCACTAGCTTATATTATATTGTTTTACCTTGTATATAATCTCATTGGTTTTAACAAATCAGATGAACAGTTTATTGCCATATGTTATTAATCCCTGTACTGTAAAGTACTAAGCATTGACTTTTATCCAATAGATTCGAAAGTATTACTTTCTTTCAATACAAGTTTCAATTCCTCTTAAATCGTTCATACATGTTATTAATATGGTTCCTCCAGGATTTGAATAATTTCTTCAATCTATCCATTGTTTTTATCATTTACCTGTTGAGGTAATTATTACTATCATTTCCTCTTTTTAATATCTTTAATATTTCTTATATAGTACACTTCAATCATGTAAATGTGCAAATGTTGTTGGTATATTCATCTTTTTGAAATGTTTGAATCCTTTCATTGCAATTCTTTTCTTATAGTTGATAACTCTATTTTCTTAAAGTTGTTTTACATGTTTAAACTCAAATTTTGATTTAGTTCTTGAAAATTTAATAATATTATTATTTATTTTGAGAAATAAATAATTATAACAATTTATAAATAAATTATAAAATATTTTTAGTATTTTATTTTATTTTATTTTGCAGATCAAAATGACATTGATGATGTAGGCGATGATGTCATGATATTAATGATGTAGACAATGATGTTATGATATTAATGATGCAAGAAATGATGTCATAATAATAATGATGCAAACAATAATGCAAGATGGTGGAAAAAGAAGATGGAAATTGTCTATAAATAGGCATTACCACCATTCCTTCAAATCATCATTCAAATAAAAAAATAAATAGAGAGATTTATATTTTTTTTAGTTTCATTTCTTTTTATTTTCATTTTGATTAAGAAGAGAAGTTTTAGAGCTTGAGTACGCCAAATGCTATATCCCAAAAAGAGTTCTTTCTAAACTTTTATTATTCAATTTAATAATAAGTTGTTATTATGTTTTCTACTAGATTATTTCTTAATTTAATTGTTTCTTCCTTATTAATTATGAATAGCTAAATTTATCTTTTTAGGATTTATATGTAATCTTTTGATTTACCTATGATTATTTATATTTAATTGATTGGGTTTGATCGTTGGAATTAATCTTTTATCTTAGGTTGTAATGCTTGAAATTAATTGGCCATTAATTGCATGAATTAAGATATTGTGTGAAGTAGCGAAAGTGGAAGCACAATATTAGTTCATTAAGATAATTGACCTAGGGTATGTGTTGCTTAGAAATAAGAACACTCCTTTATGATTAATTAAAAGATTTTCATAAAACTTAATGGGTTTGTGTTAATTATTTGTGATCACGAGAGTAGACATAAGGTTAATATAAATACTTGTGTTGTGTCTTGAGAGAGAACATCATATAATTTAGGAAAATCTAATCATTAATTCCAATAAGAATAACCCAATCTAAAGAATATAGAGATATCATAGGTAATCAATTGATGAAATCTTAATCCTAATTCTTTTTTATATATTGAATTTATCTCTTAATACTTGTTTTTATTTTATTCTTAAATCTCAACTAAATTGATATTCTAAATAATAGAGTAATTATAATTTTGGTACTTGACAATACCTTCCCTGTAGAATCGATACTCTACTCATACACTATTAGTTGCCCACGATCTGTACACTTGTAGATTTTTAGCAACAAGTTTTGTTAACTCATTTATTATGATAGAATACCCCTTTCAAATGATAGAACAAGTCATGATTCACTTTTCATCTGATTCTCTGAGCCAAACCCAGCTCTTTTCAAACGCATGTAAAAATAGTTGTTCTTCACTTTGGGCAAAGAAATTCAAGGTAGTTGCATCGATTATATCTATCTTATAATCAGGATGGACTGTTCTTTTCAGAGTGTTCAATTTCCAAGAATGAGTTTTGTCGCATCCTTAATTACTTGAATAAAAGAGCAACTAAACCATTATAAATTTAGAATAAGTACATCAATAATATCACAACTAAATTTCTAACTTCTTCTCGAAGCTTTTAAAATTTTCTTGTTAACTCTATCAATTTCTTTTTCAGTTTATTCTCTTAAGTTTCATGGCCTTCTTTGTATCATCCTTTCATGGACCTAGTTCCTTCCTTTATAATGACTTTCCTTTTGAACTTTGAGTCAATATTACTAAGAAAAATTTTCATGATTTAGCTATTAAATAAATCTTTGAATATCAATCTTGTCTCCTCCGAAAATATAGATCTCGATTTATTCGAGAACTAGCAATTCATCCTGAGTATCATTTTCTTAGAATTTACGCCCTTGTGGACTTCACTATAGATTTATTTTGGCTGTGGCTAAAAGAATTCCTTTGTTTTCTAGGGTATTTCCTTCATCTTAATCATATTGCTGTGGAGATTCAACCCTTCCATTTTCTAAAGTATATTACTCATTTGCAAAGTCATGTTAGGACTAATCCTTATGTAATTACTTTCTTACAATGGTTTAAACCTCTCAAACAATGGGAGAACTTTCTCTTTTCAGAACTGAGAGGTATGAATCAGGAAACAATACCTACTTTGAGATCTATCATTGTTTTCTATCACTCTTATACAGTCATTAACTATTACAGTTCAGACACTCAATTAATGTGTCTCCTCAAGTCTTTATTTACAAAACTTATCCCTTCTCACTTTTTAGAGATTTATTATCTTCGAACACTTTATATGTATATATGAAAAGAACAATGTTGTTCCACGTAAGCTATGGCCTCCTGAAGAAGCTAATGCTCTTTGGTGGCATTTCCTATCGATGGTTGTAAGAAAATCCATGTTAATAAAAAGAACTAGGAGGATAATCATTTTGAGAGTTTTCGTCCCATGGATGAATTCCAAACCCTGATGTTAATGGATGATAAATTCGATCCTTCCCATCATCTCTGGACTCATCTTGTGGATGATTCCCAACATCATTATGAATTTGACGAGACAGTCAATCAAGGTTTCTCTAATGATGATGAGGCAATGAACGTATTTCCGTCGCATGAGTCTATTAAGAAATAAAAGTCCTTTATGCTTTTGTTCTTGTAGCAGAATGGTTACATTAATAACGTTTATATCTTTTCTTTAATTTTGCTATTGATTTTCTTTTCTTTGAACTCTGCTGTAGTTATGTTTGAAAGTTATCGAGAGGCAGAAAACAAAATTAGAGACACTGCCCCCTTGTATGATAAAGCAAGAATTTTATGCTTAATATTATTTTATATTAAAGCCGTTATTAATGTTATAATCATCTTTGATATATTCCCGTATGTATAGCACACACTTGTTAGTGTAACAGACTTTAATGATATCTTTTAGACTTAGGTGTGCGGCAAATAGTCCATTATTAACAATCTTTCTTGAAATCAATTCTCTTTTCCTTCTTTATGGATAGTAACTTCAGTTGATTTATCTTGATATAATAATAAGTATTCTCTATTGAAACTTATTCACTGATGAACTTCCTTATTAGGTAACTTTCTCTATATTTAATTTGCCTTGATACCTTTAATGGGTGGGATGGGGAAAAGATTTCTTTGATTTTCAAATGTTGGATCATCATCTATAATAATAATAAAGAGAAATTTCTTATTTCCTCAATCGTTTTATTTTATTCAACTCTTACTTTAGCTTGCAAGTCTTTAGTTTCTCAAAATCTCCACATCCTCTTACTGTAAGTATATTGTTTCAATTGGAACAATATATGTGCACACATCATTGCGTGTAGTCACAGTGTTCAAAACAGTCTTCCGAACCATACTCCCATTATAGTGTGATGTGTTAACTTTAAATCACTTTCTTTGTTTAGGTGACATTTATATCTTTACTACACATAAGAATTAATATACGTTATCACTAGTCAGAATATGTATCCATTTCATACGGTATTCGTATCTTTCTATGATTTAAATTTCCCTTAAGGAATTCATGTATTCAGTTGAATAAT
Organism: Vernicia montana; assembly: GCA_949750685.1. Classification (NCBI taxonomy): domain Eukaryota; kingdom Viridiplantae; phylum Streptophyta; class Magnoliopsida; order Malpighiales; family Euphorbiaceae; genus Vernicia; species Vernicia montana. The sequence goes on along the minus strand of CATKHJ010083076.1, from coordinate 4,316 downwards.
CCTTCACTTGACTTATTTCATATCAATCTTAATTATTTCACATTTCCTTCTATCTCCATATCCAACTCCTCCAGAGTGAATTTTGGATATATTCAGGTTTCCTTAATCATCACAATTCCTTTCTTATTCATATAGTCTTCCACATCTTTTCCAAGAGTACTTTAGTCCATTGTTTGCTCTTGACCATTGCAAAGTTCTTAATTGTTCATATTTCTCATTCTTACTTAACTTTTTTTTGTCATAAGTCATTATCTTGATCAGTTTCTTATATCCTTATGCAACAATAATCAATCTTGATTGTCTCCAATTTCACCATTTCTTTAACTATTAACAATCTAAATATTTGCTATCTCGAATCAAGCTCATCTATTCCATTTGTTTCACTATTATAACTTCCCTTTTATTTATTCTCATTTTAGTCTCATCTTTACTTATTAATTCTTTCAACCATGATAGTTCTTCATTGCTTTATAGTTTCATTGTCCTCGCAATTCTCCTTACACTTTTCATTTTAATATTTATTGTTTCATCTAATCAATATTTCATTTACCTTTCTTGGTCACATTCTATATTTATCATTGTCCATAACATTTACTTTTATTTATTAACTACTATCTCATCATTGGTCCATCTCCAATGTGGGACATTTCACTTAAAATATATTTGTTCTAATCAATAAAACTCCATTAGTATTTAACGAATACATATTCCTTTTATCATTTATGTCTTTATAATTTTGACTTTTATAATTTTCTCTTATAATACTTTATTTATCATCGTACTTATTTTGTTCATCCATTTTACTTTACTTTTCTCCCTTTCTTTTTAAGACTTTAATTAAGTCCAACAAGAATTCCTCATATTTTTCTTTATTCATTTTTGTTGTCGTATTTCAAATACTTCCACATATTTCTCTAGAAATGGTGTGATAACTTATTGGTCATTGATCATTTTCCTACTCGAAGATAGTAATCAACATTCTCCCTTTTAATTCTTATTCGGTATTTATATAGATGCAGGAAGATTTATGCCTCTCTCCTTGCGGGTGTCGTTATCAGAGAGTACATAGTAGTTGTCATATAATGTCTTCCTCTTTTCACTCGTCGATTTTTGCTTTAATTCACATAGTTCTCATATCATTGTTTCTACATTCTTTAGTAATTTTCGTTTCTTCTCCTTTTCTGATTTACCGTTTAAACCTAGGCGAATTTAATAGATGATCGTATAGTAACATAATGTATAGGATAACGTTAGATTTTTACATTCTCATCATTATGAGGTAGTTTCATTAGGATGTTTTTATCCTAAACAATACACATGTTTTCGTATGCACAAATAGTTTATACATTTCTATCTTTATTCACATTATATAAGTCTTCTTTACAGATAATAGATATACCGGTATCTTTATCAATGTTCAACAATGGGTATTACAGGGAACTTCTTTTTGACAATACAAATTCATTTTCTCTATTATATGAGCGATCACTAGGGGATCGACCTCCTTTTCACGTTTATCACTTCACTTTCATGTTGCATTTTCGTACAAATGTATCATTTAGAGTGTGTTCAATATTTCATTTATATAATTATTACAGTAGTATATGTTTACACATAGTTCTTTGATATTCATAGCACACGCACACATATATATATACCAGATGATAAAAATTCAATCATATACAGATAATGCGGAACTATCTTAATGATGGACTCTAATGGACGATTAGGAATCCTATGCTCCATGGTTTAACTTATATACTATGACTCCATAACATTTATTAGTCTATACTATACTTATACTTTTGCTCTGATACCAACTTTGTCACACCCCACCTTTGGAGATGTGATGGTTCTATCTTTAAAGTCCTCAAATCAGAAGATTCAATTCAGTTTATAAGTTGAATCTAAATACAGAGTCAGTTACAGAGCAAGCTCTATTTCTCATACCATACTTGGAATTTTATTAAGCCATTTTGTGGATTAATTTTTCCCATATCATTGATCATTTTACTAGTTTTCAATTTCTCCTAATTCTATCTCTATTTCATGAGATATATTCTCAAGTTTGTCAATAGTATTACATTGTAAGAGTTTCCAAACCTTATCACTTTCACTAGAACATATCTCAAAATTTACATATTCAATTTAAGTTTCCATTTACACAGAGTTTATACACATGTCAATTATAATTTTTCATGTTTTATACTTGGTCTAATTCAGCCTTTAAATCCATCTTTTAGACTACTCTAAGTCAGACTTCTCATTCAAACTATGAACAATACCAGTTTCAGTTCAAGTGTGATTTCTCTTTTTACACACAAAATATATTAAATTCCATTTACAGGTGAATACTTAAGACATTTAAATACAACTTTTATGTTTTGTTTATCTTTAAATTGTGTTCATAACATCCTCTATAGGTTCAAGTAATTTCGGGTTACCCAAAAATTCTCAAATCCGGGTCAGCTCACTTAAAAGAGACATATCTCATTACTCTTCAAGAATTTCATAAAACCCTTTTATGGGAATATAATAAAGATAAAAAAAAATACAACTTTTATGATTAATTCTTCTCCAAATTCAGCCTCTAACTATACAAAATGAGTATCCCAAGATTTTGTTCAATTTGAAAACCTAATTTCCCAATTCAAGTTCAATAATCAAATTAAGTTCTATCTTGCAATTTAAACACAATTGGATTATCACATCTTCCATTTAACTTCATAATATACTCATAAACATCAAGAAATACAATTAATAATTTTTTTCCAATAATTTTTGTATGGGCCGAAACATAGAGAGGAAAAAAGAGGGAGAATCTTTGAAGCTTTAACATAAAAATCTACTTGTTCATGCTTAAATTGAAATTTGGGAGTCAAGATTTAGAAGTTACTTTGAAATTTTATAAATCCATGTTAGAGAGCTTGAGGGGCTGGCTATCACTTAGGAAAAAATGGCTAGAAATTTCTTTTGTTGACAAATTATAGACATATAGTAATTTTATTATGTTTTGGATAAACTTTAATGAAATGGATGGTGGAGATTTACTAAAGATGACCCAATGGCTAGTATTTTTAGCTCAATTTTTAATTTATAAAATTCATTTATGTGTATATAAATATAAATAATTCTTTGGTGATAGGAAATTCTTAATTTCCATTTAAGAAATTCCATGATTATGTAATAAATTTGACTAATAGAAATGTGGGGTCCATTTTCATTAATTTCACTAAGATATTATTATCATATAAATTCAAGTAAATTTTCCCCTCCAATATTCACATTGGGCCAATCATATTAATATATGGTTGGGTCTCACACTGTATTTCACATGTTCATATACAGTTAACTTGCCATTTTTGACAGTTTTTGTGAAATGACTGTTTTGTCCCTTTTTGCAGTGTACGTTATTGTGATCGCTATCAATGCGAATTATTAAGTTTATTTTCATTACTCATGTTCTCAACATTCTCATGAGTACTTAAGTAATATAATATCACAGAAAAAGGAAACTTTTATGTGTATTTAACCAAGCATTGTTTGAGCTCATATTTGATCTTATTATCTCAATAATCGTTTAAATTGCCTTTCTATGGCATCATTGATAATTCTTAGAATTCAAATGGGTCTAGAGTATTATAGTTCTTTTGGGAGAAGAGTAGAAAAACAAAGAGAGAATTAAAAAGAGAAAAAACCAAAAACCAAAGAGAACTTGTGAATTCGATTATTGAATAGAAAAGGTAAAGAAATGATTTTGAACCACTGAAGGCTAGAATCCAGTAACCAAGGACTCCCGATGTATTTAAATTTGTTTGAATCACCATGGGATAGGTTATGATGATGAGATTCTTGTTTATTTCTTGATGTTATTTTACATATTCATTGATGCATCATTCTTGCTTAGTTCATGAGTTTTGTTTTCATGTTAGATTTAATTGCTTATATGAATATGAAAATATGTTATAAAGTCTCAGCCTCCCAAGACCAATTCTTGGAAGTTTAATTCTGGCATTAGAATATGAGTTAATTTCACCCATTGTCCCTGAACTATGAGAGGATTTCATTGTTATCCTCAAACTTTGATTTGTTGCAGTAAAATCCTTCAACTTTAATTTGTGTACCTCTATAGTACTTTTAATTTTTCAAATTTATCTTTTTATCCCAAAACTTTGGGTAATTCTAATTTTCTTCCCCAAAAATTTTGGAAGATTAACATTAAGATCCAAATCCTTGTGTATGGATGGAATGTTACAAGGTTTGGATGAGATCTTTAATGGGAATCCATTAAGACCTGGAATAGTGTATAATCATAC
>CATKHJ010083066.1:0-13546 GCA_949750685.1 Vernicia montana | reverse complement strand
AAATTGTAACTAGTATTTTAATTTGATATTAGTAGGAATTCAAAACAATAATGTGAATTAATTATGAAAATAACTAAAGGACTTATGGAATTAGAATTATTTATATGATAATAAGTAACAATTAAAAATAATTAAATTATTAATATGAAATTATTTAATTGTAGCCCCTTGAGATGAGACGAGGGAAGAAGGTAACCTAGAAGTCTGTAATCACCACTTCTGTTTTCTGCGAAGAAGTGTTATCAATGTTATCAAGTTAAGGTGAGTGTTATTTTATTATTGTACTTGTGCTTTGTTTCTCGATTTCTATTGCCATGAACTCTTGAATCCGATTGAATTCCTTGAAATATCAATACCCTTAAATGTCATTTATATGGAATCCCTTAATTGAATATGCCTTGATTGTCCAATGAAATTCTTCTAAAATTATTGAAAGTTTTGATATCCTCCACTAAATATGTATTTGATAATATTCTCTTCTTGAATTCCACCTGTAAGTGATGGGTTGCTCAAATTATATGATAAATGACCTTTATATGTGATTCTAAGAATTTATTAAGTAACATGAATCTTGAAAGCAGAGATCCCCTTCCTTCGGTGTGGAGAACACCTAACTGTGTACACACCGCACTCCAACTAGGAGGAGTTAATTATTCTAGCCGCATGGACTGGCCCGCCCTGCGTATAAGGCGTGGTATTGCTCCGCAAGAAGAACCCTTGCCACGAACGTGTTTACAATGAATAGTTGGACAAAATTCCACTATCATTGTTCAGATTTCTGCTAAGCCAGATTGATACCGATTTCATTATTATCCTTTCTACTTGTTTATAAGCCTCTGTTAAGTTTTATTAATTCGTGATTCTAAATAAAAAGCATTGTCACATTATCAATACATATTTGTCCATATGTATATTCATGTATCATTCTTGTGGAAACGTTTTGTACTCTTGCCCACAAGTATGGTAATATAGTTGCACTCACTGAGTTTACTCATCCCCAATACCTATTTTTTTTTTACAGGTTTTTAGCAGTTATATAGAAAGCTCAAGATTTCATTTTCTCTTGAAGCTTGAAAGTATGAAGAGTGTATCTTGTTGTAAATTTTATAAGTTATTGTAGATATTGTAATATGTGGGTAATTATTCTAGATAATCTTTAGTTGCTTCATGGTACGTAAGATTATTAGAATGATAATGTAATGTACTTAAATATACATAAGCATATATATGAATAATATAAATTAGTTAAGTTGTGTAATGTTAATATTAAATGAATTGATTAAATATTTGGAGAACTTGATGATATATGTGGAGTTGAGGCTATAAGAGTGACGTCTTAGGAGTGTATTGTTTCCATTTTAGGTTTCGTGATTTGGGATTATGTTAATATATTGCCGGCATGTTACTGGATTTCCGCTAGATCATTAAGGTTAGCGGGTTCTACGGGTTTTCGGTGGCCTTAGGCTTACCCATGCCCTAAGACCATACCTCGAATTTGAGATGTGACAAGGAGGCTCATCCTGATAGTTGTGTTACGAAATTAGGACCGAATTAGAGCAGGGTCGCAACTAATAATTTGAGAAAATAAAGAAGATAATTTTGACACACAGATTTTACGTGGAAAACTCCCAAACAAATTAAGGTAAAAACCACGGGTAAGAATAAAAGAATTTCACTATGAGAAATAATAGGAGTTACAACTTTCTCTCTAAATCACAAGGAGATAACAACAATAATTTCTCTTGAAAATAGAAGAAATACAATTTAAATAATACTCTCTATTTTTTCTCTCTGATTTGGGATATATGAAAGAGCATAAGCTCTTGCCTTTTATAGGCAAACGACCATGCATGCCAACAAATTAAAGCTATCAACTAGCAAAAAAATTGTCAACAATGGATGCACCTCATTTTTCTCTTTTCAAATATTTCAGCACCTAACATATGCAGCCTCCTTTTTTCTTTTTTTTCCTTTTCTTTTTGTCAAAATTTGTGGCTAAAGAAAACTTTTTTTTTTGATAATCTTCACACCATTCTTTCTACCTTGCCATCCCTGTTGTTTATGTCTCTGCTAGGCCACTAGAAGATCAATACCATATAAACTTATTAGTATTGACTGCCTTTGTCATAAAATTTGCTATGTTCTCTTTAGTATGAATTTTCTGCATATCCACTGTTCCTTCTTCCACTTTCTCACGAACGAAGTGATACTGAACTCTGATATGTTTGGTTTTTGTAATACCCCAAATATTCATGTATGAACTTCTATTTGATTATATGAATAATTTACAAGTATTATATCATGCGTATTGATGAGTTAGATTAATTAGAATTGAGAATTTGACTTAGAAGTTTGAATTGCATAAAGAAGGGCTGCAGAGTGTAAATCGCGACCGCAATAGCGAGTGTGATGATGACCGCCAACTCTTCTGTTTGATTTTGGAAGAAGCATGAACAGTCACGTGAACAATGATTGCTCGTGATCGCTACTTGATATTGCAAAAGCTACTGACGAATCGCGACCGCGACTTGCATGTCATGAGCGCGACTCTTGTCAGGGATAGAATCGGGAAGTCGACCCTATATAAGAGTTTTTCACCCTAAAACTCATTCCACCCAACATTTAAAGCTCTCTAAGCATATTTTCTCTCAAATTTCTCTTAATTTATTCATTCTAAGTTAGTGGGAACACATTTATTGCATCATTAAGAGGATCTAGGGTTGTTGGATCCAATTTCTCTTCTCATTAATCAAGCATTTAAGTGGAGGTAAGTTAGGATTTATGTATTTTCTTCATTTCCCTTTCAATTCCTTCCATTGGGCTTAAGGTTAAGATAAGATTAAGTTAATCTAGCATCATTAGTATTGTTATATAAGTCAAGTTGATAAATTATTGATTTTATTGCTATTTACCATGGGTTTCTATAAATTCCCATAAAGATTCTAGAAGAGATGATAATGGAGGATGTGATCATCACATTTGCTTGCTATAGAGATTGATTGCAAATCATTTTGGATTTTCATTGATTAGGGTGAGTGATTATTATACTATTATGGTTGTGTTTGAACCCTAAAACATAAATGCTTAGTTCTTTCATGACCACCAATTGTTTTATTGATAATTGATATTTGAATATCCCATTTTATTGTATATATGAACCCAAATGATAATTCTTCTTGATATTGGTTTGAAACCATGATTATTGATCCATTGATAATCTATGTTATTGTTACCATTATACACCTTTATATGATTATTGAACCAAAAGCAGAAATCCCTTTATTCTGATGTGGGATAAAACATCAGACATTGTGCACAATGTATTCCGGTGGATAGAGGAAAGTATCCATGTCCTAGCTAGGGATGGCTTGTCCCCCTAGCCATGAGATCTGATTAATCTTACGTAGAGATGAAAGTATGCTCCGATAAGATGAGTCTCTACTTCAATATTGATATGATGAGTAAGTTCTATGCATCAGTTCTCAGTAATGCCATTGATATGGAGAACGTTAAGACATAATTACTTAATACTCTTATTGTACTGATATGATTCTACTGAACATGATATGTTATTGTTATTGCTTCCAATCGATTGAAACTATTGAAACGATTAGTTATTGAATTTGAACCATTTGATTATTGATATGGAACCTATTGTTTATTGTTATTGAATCCAATCGTTTGCTGTTATTGAACCGATTGGGTATTGTTATTGATTGATGAACCATGAATTGTTATTGTAAACCGACCTTGAATCACCAAGCTTCATAAGTTATGGTAGTATAATTTTTACTCACTGCTTTATCTCATTAGTGATTTCATTTTTCAGGTGAGTTATAGTTTATCAGTTAAATTTCCAAGGCGTTCTTCTTCTCCAGTCCTTGGAAACTCAAGTGATTAATGTAAAGCTCACTTCTCATTATTTATTTTGTATAGATGATGATTCAAACTTAAATGATTCATGGTACATGTATTAATGGTATTCTTTTAGGCCTTTAAAGCATTAAGCTATTGTAAGATTGGAACTATGAATGTTATTAATGAATATGGATTAGCATGGTTGTCTGGTTTAGATCTTGGGAGATTGCACGTGATTGAATGATTGATTTGTAAGATTCCTACGGGTTTTCAGTGGCCTTACGCCTACCCCATGCCCTAGGATCGTCACGGCTTGAAAGTCGGGTCGTGACATTTTTAAATGAAATGCTGGATTCCTTGCAAGATGCAAGTCACTCTGACTGTCACAGAATAGAGAAATTTTCTCTTGTTCATGCCGAAGTTCTTCCAATACCAATTTTAACCATACCACTTCTTTACTAGCTTGTGTAATTGTTACATTTTCTGCTTCTGGTATTGATATAGCCACAATTGACTATAATTTTGAAACCCAACTTACAACTCCACTAGCAAGAACAAACACATATCCATTGGTGTATTTGCTTTTGTCCAGATCACCTGCATAATCTGAATCAACATATCCTCTGATAATAAATTTTAATCCTCCATAACATAATGCAACATCTGTGGTCCCCTTAATGTATCTCAAAATCCTTTTCACAGCATTCCAATGCTCTCTACCAGGATTCGCCATGTATCGACTAACCACTCCCACTGCATGTGCAATGTCTAGTCTTGTACAGATCATAGCAAACATTAAACTCCCTGGTGCTAATGCATATGGTACTCGAGAAATCTCCATCCTCTCTGTTTCACTTCTAAGACTCATACTTAAGGATAACTTGAAATTAACAGGAAGTGGGATTGAAATTGGCTTACAGTCTTGCATGTTAAAGTGTCGTAAGACTTTTTTCAAATAATTTTTTCTAAGAGCCAAATCTTCCTATTATTTATGTCTTGGTGAATTTGCATCCCTAGAATCTTGTTTGCTAGTCCCAAGTCCTTCATTTCAAGCTCCCTAGCCAACTATGCCTTTAATTCTTTGATATGATCTTTGTTGGGGCCTGCTATCAACATGTCGTCTACATAAAATAGCAAAATGATGAAATCATTTTCACCAAACCTCTTGAAATATGCACAAGAGTCTGAATTAAGTCTGTTGTATCCAAGGTTCATGATGAAGGAATCAAATCTCTTATACCAACACCTCGGCACCTGTTTAAGATCGTACAAAGATTTTTTCAACCAACAAACCAAGTTTTCTTTTTCATTTTCTTTAAAACCCTCTGGTTGGAGCATATAAATTTCTTCTTCAAGATCTCCATGAAGAAAAGCAATTTTCACATCTAACTGCTCAAGATGTAACTCAAATGTAGCACAAATTGTCAGGACTACTCGAACTATAGTAATTCGCACAACAGGAGGAAATATCTCATTGAAATCAATGCCTTCTTTCTGAGCATATCCTTTTACCACCAATCTTGCATGATACTGTTCCAGTTGATCATCGTCATCACGTTTGATTTTATACACCCATTTTTTGCCAATGGGTTTTCTTCCTTATGGTAACGGTACAAGTTCCCAAGTTTTATTTTTATGAAGAGTTTCAATTTCTTCCTGCACTGCTGCCATCCACTGAGATGCAGCTGAACTATTCATTGCTTCTTAGAGAGTTGATGGCTCCCCATCCTCAATTAGAAAACAATATGCAACATTGCTCCCCATAACATAGTCTTCGTGCCAAGCTGGTGTCTTTCTCACACATTTTCTGGTTATTCAGACACAACTGGTTCTTGTTCCTCGTGCTCTGGTGTTGCTTCAGAAGAATCATTTTGTTCAAACTCTTTTTCAACCTGTACCACTGTAGTCTCTAACTTTTCTTTCACAGTGCTATCATCACCTTCTTCATATGTAGTTTATCTTCTGTAAAGATAACATCCCTGCTGACAATAACCTTGCGGGCAGTGGGATCCCACAGGCGATACCCCTTAACTCTGTTAGCATACTCCAAGAATAGACATTTCCTAGATTGTGGATCCAGCTTTGTAGTTTCTTGGGCATTATACATCACTACACTAGACTTCCAAATATATGGAGGTTTAAATAATCAGCCAGCTTCCCAGTCCACATCTTCATCAGTGTCTTCAACTCAATTGCCATTGATGGAGCCCGATTTATCACATAACAAATGGTTTTGACTACTTCAACCCAGAATGATTTTTCTAAGCCTGCAGCTCCTAACATTGCTCTTGTTCTTTCTAACAAGGTTTTGTTCATCCACTCTGCCACTCCATTTTGTTGAGGAGTGTATGTTGTAGTGAACTTTTTTTTAATGCCTTCCTGATTACAAAATTCAGCAAACTCATTACTCGTGTATTCTCCTCCATTATTTATCCTCTGGCACTTGATCTTCTTTCCAAATTCAAGTTCCACCCATGCTTTAAATACTTTTTAGATTGGAAACACATCTACCTTCCTCTTGATATGATACACCCAACATCTCTTGAAATAATCGTCTATGAAGGACACAAAGTACTTCACTCCTCCCAAGGATGTAATTGGTGCTTTCCATACATCATAGTGAATCAATTCTAGAATTTCTTTACTTCTAGAACTTGATGTGTTGAATTTCAACCTGTGCTGCTTACTTGTAACACAATGCTCATAAAAGGGTAAGAAAACCTTTGTGAGACCTAGAAGTAGCTTCTGCTTAACTAGGATTTTCATGCCTTGCTCGAATATATGCCTAAGTTTCTGATGCCACACGATTGTAGATCTTTCACTTGAACTACTTAAAGCAACTGATGTTTCTCCTTCCAACAATGTTTTTCCCTTCAATATGTACAAGTTTGCAGTCACCTTTTCTCCCTTCATAAGTATAAGCGCACCTCGAATCACTTTCATGATTCCTTTTTCAACTACAACTTTACAGTCAAGGTTGTCCAGTTGACCTAAAGACAGTAAGTTCTTTTTCAGGCCTTCCACATGTTGCACTTGTTAAATAGTGCGGACTGTGCCATCATGAAACTTCAACTTAATGGCTCCAATACCAACAACCTTTAAGGCATGATCATTGTAACTATACACAGATCCTTCAAAGACAGGTTTATAATGATAGAACCATTCTCTATAAGAGGTCATATGAAATGAGGCTCTAAAGTCAATGAGCCATACATCAACAAATATCTTTCTGCCTTCATTAGTTGTCACTACTTCACAACATAGAGCATCACCTTCTTCTAAGGTAGTTGCTACATTTCCTTAAGGACTAGAATTTTGCTTGTTTAAATTCCAACAATCCTTCTTTAGATGACCTTTCTTGCCACAATGGTAGCACTTCAAGTTCTTCTTACTCCTTGATTTTGACGTACCATGATTTTGGCTCCCACTTGAGCCACATTCCATTAATCTCCCTCTCATCACTGTCAATGCCACTGCTTGCTGTGAACTGGCTAACCTGTCTTCTTTATTTTTGCATCAATTTTCTTCTTCTAGAACAACAACTGCAACATCATCGAAGACTAGATTGTCCGCAAGAACATTATTTGTCATATTAGTGATGAGTTGATCATATGAATCTGGTAGATTTTGGAGCTAAAGTTCAGCACACTCTTATGAATCTATTTTATACCCCAACGATGTAAGTTGAGAAAATAAAGTGTTTATAGTGTTAATGTGCTCTATCACCGAAGAAGATTCTGACATCCGTAGAGTGTACAATTTCCTCTTAAGGAAAATTTTGTTGTGAAGTGATTTGGTCTCGTACAGTTTAGTGAGATGATCCCAAATGTTCTTTGCTGTTTTCTTTTCCTCTATACTAGACAATATCTCATCTGCTAGTGCCAGATGAAGATTTACAATAGCATTTTCATCCATCTCATTCCACATATTGTTATCTGTGAATTCCATTGGCCTTTCGCTGATAACCGCTAGGCAATTATCTTTTCTCAAGATAACCTTTATCTTCAATTTCCATAGTGAGAAATTTCTCCCGTTGAACTTTTCAATCTCAAATTTTTCCACCATTGCTTCTATCACAGACTGCTTCGAGTAAAACTAAGCTCCCACTATTTCACGTGAATAGTAACTGTATGTATGAACAGTACTCGTATCCGTGAATAGTATTAAATTGCACAGTACCTCATAGTACTATTCACAGCAATAATTTTTCGAAATAATTTTTTCTGATGTGGAAGATCAGTCAAAACTGCAACCACAGAGCATACTCTTAATTTTCAAGGAAAATTAAAACCAATGCTCTGATACCACTTGTTATGGAATTATGACCGGATTGGAGCAGGGTCGTAACTAATAATTTGGAAAAATAAAGAAGATAATTTTGACACACATATTTTACGTGGAAAACCCCCAAATAAATTAGGGTAAAAATCACGGGTAAGAATAAAAGAATTTCACTATGAAAAATAATAGGAGTTACAATCTTCTCTCTGAATCACAAAGAGATAATAATAATAATCTTTTTTGAAAATAGAAGAAACACAATTTAAATAATACTCTCTATTTTTTCTCTTTGATTTGGGATATATGAAAGAGCATAAGCTCTTGCCTTTTATATGCAAACAACCGTGCATGCCAACAAATTAAAGCCACCAACTAACAAAAAAATTGTCAACAATGGATGCACCTCATTTTTCTCTTTTTCAAACATTTTGGCACCTAACATTTTCAGCCTTCCTTTTTTTCTTTTCTTTTCTTTTTGTCATAATTTGTGGCTAAAGAAAACATTTCTTTGACAGGCTGGAAAAAGATCAATGTAGATGCTGTTGTATTTGCACAAGAAAGCATGGTTGGACTGGGCTGTATTTGTTGAGAATTTGGACCTAAAAATCCAATTCCCTTTTCCAGGATTTCTTAAAGCGAAAATAACAAAGAAATTAAAGGAGAATAACAATATAATAATTTATGTGGAAAACTCCCAATATAAAGAAAAACCATGGCCATTGTCAAAAGGCAACCAGAAAAATATTCATTATGTGGAAAATTTTTACAACCACATAAACTCACAAGATATTTTTCCTCACACCAAAAAACAACTCAAATATACTCAAAACAAAGAAGGTTTATTCCTCTTTAAAAACTCACAATATACTTGTACTTTTTGGTGTGTTGAACTAAAGAGTAAGGGGTTCCTTATATAAGTGAGGAGAACCCCTCCATTTGCAAATCCCACCGATGTGAAATTTGTAAACAACACTCCCTCTTCCCCTTTTTTTCTCTCTTTCTTTTCTTTTGTCAAATAGTGGGCTCTACTTTAGCTCACAATATTTGACTTCCCTTTTTTTTTTTTTTTTTTTTTTAACATTTCCAATAATCTCCACCATGATTAAAAAAAACTTACAGCTACCACTACATTGTCTAACACCGATAGTCATAATTCTAAATTACAAGAATTTATCATGTTCCACTATAAAAGTATATCCACTTAGAATTAATTCATCGATTATAAGAATTTTATCTCAGTACATGTCGAAGAAACCTGCTAATAAATTAAGGTGCAACTTCCATGTTGACTTTCCAGAAAACTCATTGGCCATCGACAACAATTTCACTACACACCTTGCATAACCGTTAGCTAATGCCCATATGCAAACCTGTGGACCTACTACAAACTACATCATCTTTCATGGCAACTTAGTAGGTATCAACATGTCATGAGGACATACACAACCCCTTACAAAGAGAGCTCATCATCTCCCATATCATGGAAGACATTATTGGCGGCGCCTTTAGACTTAGAGCTACTAGCTGAACCAGCTCCACCATTTTGGCAATTTTTCTTCACGTGCCCAGATTGCCTACACCCCCAACATGTAACATGTTTCTTCATGGAGTTCTTCTTCTTCTTCCAATCATCGTTCACTACCAGTGCTGAATTTTCAGCAGAATTGTTACCTTCATCATTCAGCCTTCTTTCTTCAAAAATTAACTTGCTAGCAACTTCTGAGAAATTCACATTATCCTTCCCATACATCAAAATGGGTTGCATGTGTTTGTAGGAAGGTGAAAGAGACCAGATGAGTAGCAAAGCTTTATCTTCATCATCAATTTTCACTCCAATAGATTCCAATTCAGAAACAATCCCATTCAGAACACTCAGATGGTCTAAAATTTTTATACCTTCTTCCATCTGCAATTTATGAAACTGCTCTTTCAAATACAACCTATTTGAAATATTCTTGGTCTGGTACAACTCCATCAGCTTATCCCACAGTTCTTTTATAGTAGACAATTAGATTACATTGGCAAAAACATTTTTGGCTAGACAGAGACATATTTGACTTGCAGCTTTTATGTCTAGCTCTTCCCATTCTTCGTCAGTCATTTTGAATTTTCTCAAGTAACTACTTTCAATGGATTTTTCTGAGTCTTTTTCACTGGACACAAGGGTCGATCTCCCCTTCAAAACCTTATGTAATCTAGATTGGATTAACACATCCTTGACTTGTACTTGCCACAAGCCAAAATTAATTCTCCCATCAAACTTCTCAATATCAACTCTTATGCCTGACATTTCTACTCTTCAAAATAAATAGTATTTGTATACTTGAATAATAAACCGTATACGTGAACAGTACTTTTTGCAACAGTAATCCTACCCGTGAATAATGAATGGATAATTATGCTTACAAAATGCACTAAGAAAGTTCCCAGGAAAAATTGGTGGAGTCACAAATGATCCCACTTAAATACCAATCTCCTTAGGCAATTATAGCCTTTATGCCAGAATTTTCTTAAACCTGCATGTAATTGCACAATATGCCACTCAAAATCACCTTGATCACAATAATCCCAAGAAAATCTTTTTTGATGTGGAAGATCAGGCAAAGCTGCAACCACAGAGCATACTAAGAAATTCAAGAAAGCAGCACAACCAAGAACTCTGATACAAATTGTTGGGAATTTAGACCTTGGGAATTTAGACCTTTTTCAGGATTTCTTTAAGCGAAAATAACAAAAAAATTAAAAGAGAATAACAATACAATAATCTACGTGGAAAACTCCCAATATGAAGAAAAACCACGACCATTGTCAAAAGACAATCAGAAAAATATTCATTATGTGAAAAATTTTTACAACCACATAAACTCACAAGATATTTTTCCTCACACCAAAAAAAAAACCCCAAATATACCCAAAACAAAGAGGGTTTATTCCTCTTTAAAAACTCACAATATACTTGTAGTTTTTGGTGTATTGAACTAAGGAGTGAGGGCTTCCTTATATAAGTGAGGAGAACCCCTCCATTTGCAAATCTTACTGATGTGGAATTTGTAAACAACACTTCCCCTTCCCCTTTTTTTTCTCTCTTTCTTTTCTTTTGTCAAATAGTGGGTTCCACTTTGGCTCACAATATTTGACTTCCTTTTTTTTTTTTTTTTAACATTTCTAATAGTATTGGCAGGGACAATCATGCTGGGAATTTTAAGTTTGCATTCTCCAAAGTTGTTGTAGGCCATATGCTTCCTAAAATTGTTGATTGTATTGGAGTTTGCGAGGCATTAAGCTAGATTAAGGCCCAATATTTAAACCATGTAATTGTGGAAACTGATGCTTTATTGGTAGTCCAAGCTTTGAGGGGACAAGGAAGTGATATTTCAAGTTTTGGTCTGATACTCAATGACTGCAAGGTATCGGTGAAGGAGTTGCAAGCTTTACAAGTTGTTTTTGTTCGTAGGAATGCTAATCAAGCTGCTCATCTTTAGCTAGGAATGCTAGCTTATTATCCTCTAATGCGGTTTGGAACTCTAGTCCACCGCAATTTCTATTTGATGTTGGTTTTTAATATAATTTGCTTTTGTTCTTCAAAAAAAAAATTGAAAATTTTTTTTCCTTAACCCTAATGGGGACTATTTAGTCATTAAGTTTAACATCAATTATTTAATTTTTTAGCCTAAAATTAAGTGACTTTGCTCATTAATTTTGGAAAAAAAAATAAAAACAAAATCTTCCTATTTCATTAAAACTCTCCTTAATAGCACTAAAGGATAATTTTACTAGATTTGAAGCATTCATACTTTCCTTACGGGGATGATTTAGAAAGTAATGTTAATAGGTTGTCATTTTACAAATTCCTCTTATATATCATTATAGGGAGAGTTTTATTGATGTATTTTTTACTTTTCATCACTTGTAATTAATGACCATAATCACTTAATTTATGATGAGTCTAGAATCGTCTCATACTGTTGATGATGGGTCCCTCGAAAGGTTAGAGCTTGTAGACAAAGAAAAATGAGTTAGGAGCCCCAGGGCGGACCTGGCGGGGAGCCTCCGACGCTCAAGTCAGTGAGACTGTAGAGAGTGTGTATAGAGAGAGAGAGAGAGAAAGGGAAAGAGAGAATTGAGGAGAGAGGGTGAGCTCCCCTTTCTTTACCTTTCCTTTACCTTTTATAGGGAATGATATAGACTCCCTATATACACGTGTCTTATGCCTGTTGGAGATCAATTTTAGTCCTTATCAATTTATAACGAAAAAGATTGTAATTAATTACCACAATCACTAAATCTATATAAAATAAAAATATTTGACGTTTTATTTTGAAAATATAGGGAATGACTAGTCAAATTTCAAGAACTATAGTAATTTACCTTTCCCTTTGTTAGTGTAATACCCCGAATATTCATGTATGAACTTCACATTAAGTACAAAAGTGAATTTCACGTGTATGTCATGTGTATGGATGATTATGGATTGAATTCCTTATGAAATGGAAGTTAAATTGTAAAGTGGAGTTGCAGGGCATAAGTCGCGCACGCTATGATGATGTCGCGACCGCGACATTGCTTTCGCGTCCAAAGTTGCAACCGTAACTCAGACCGTGAACATTTCTGCCTGATTTGGATACCAGAATGAATAGTCACATGAACAGTGCTAGGTAGCAACCGCAACAGGCATGTTGCGATCACGATATGTGAATAGCGACCGCGACTTGCCTGTCACGAGCACTATCGCCATCGGGGACAAATTTGAGAATCGGGCTCTATAAAAGGATTTTAAGATCTAAATCATTTCCACCCGATTTTCTAAGCTCTCTAAACACATTTTCTCTCAAAAATCATCCATCCACTCACATTAAATGCCAATGAACTTCATTGATTGCTTCAACAAAAGGATCTAGGGTTGCATTTGTCTATTTCTCCTTCCATTTTTGAAGCATTGATTGATAAGGTGAGTTAGGGTTTTGAGATTTATTTATGATTCTTCTTCTTCATTGTTGTTAATCTATGCTTTGGGGAGGGTATATGCTTAGAAATCTTGTGTCTAGCATGTATATAGTGATTAATAGCATTAATTGATATATTTTCCATTATATGGGTGTTTATGTGTTAATAGCCCAACCTAGAAGAAATCATGAGGATCATGATGATTATGATGAATTGAGGTGATTGTGGATTTTCTTTAGAGAGTATAGAGATTCTTTTTGGCTAAGGTGAGCATTTAATATACTATTATGCTTATACCTAAATTCTATGAAAAATTCTATAGCCTATGTATACTTATGTTATTCAATCTTTTGTGAAAGCCAAATGATTATGAATTATTGTGAACCATACTTCTAAATGATTAAGCTATATGTATGAGACCTAGCCAATTTGCTATTCTTTATGATATATGTATATGAACCTT
>CATKHJ010083063.1:0-19528 GCA_949750685.1 Vernicia montana | reverse complement strand
GGTCTTTTGCTCTCTCAACAGAGAGTTTACTTATATTTTTAGAGTGAAAAAAGTAATTTTATTTATTAAATTTCTTAAGATGTTGAATATTCCAAGTATGTGGAACTTCGTCATCTTGCATTGTTACAAGCTTGTAAGTGGCTGGACCTATTATTCTTTTAACTTTGAAGGGTCCTTCCCATTTAGGTGCGACCTTGCCTGTTCCCTCTCTTTTGCCGATTGCTTCTAGATTCCTCATGACTAGCTCTCCTTCCCTAAATCTTCTGACTTTGACTTTCTGGTTGAAGTAGCTTGCAGCTCGTTGTTTATAAGCAGCCATCCTGATGCTTGCCTTTTCTCGGAGTTCTTCTAATAGATCTAGATCCAGTCTTCTTGCTTTGTCATTGTCTTCGTGATTCATGAAATGGATCCTTCCGCTGGGTAAACCGAGGTCGACTGCAATAACAGCATCGCTGCCATATGTTAGACAGAAAGGAGTTTCACCTGTGGGCTGTCTTGGGGTAGTTCGGTATGCCCATAGGACATGATGAAGTTCGTCCACCCAGCTTTTCCCATATGAGTCTAGCCTTCTTTTTAATCCTTGAAGGATTGTTTTGTTGGTCACTTCGGCCTGCCCGTTTGACTGAGGATGAGCTACTGAGGAGAAATGTTGCCTGATATTGAGTCCGGAGCAGAAAGCCCTTACTTTAGCGTTGTAGAACTGCCTGCCGTTATCACTGATGAGCTGATATGGTACTCCGAACCTGCACACAATACTTTTCCATAGGAAATTTATTACTTTTTCGACTGTTATTGTTACAAGCGGCTCTGCTTCTACCCATTTGGTGAAATATTCAACTGCTATAAGAAGGAATTTTCTTTGTGCCGAAGCTATTGGGAAAGGTCCCACTATATCTATACCCCATTTTGCAAAAGGCCATGAGGAAGTGATTGGCATCTGTTATGCTGCAGGGACATGTTTTCCTCATTCGAACTTTTGGCAAAAGGGACACTTTCTGATGAAAGCGATGGTTTTTTCTTTCATTTTGGGCCAAAAATACCCTTGTCGAACTGTTTTGGCTACTAGCATTTTTCCATCAAATGTGCATTCCACAACACCCTTTATGGATTTCCCTCAAGATATATTCTGCCTCGCTTGGTTTTAGGCATCTCAGCCATGGGAGAAAGTATGCCCTTTTATAAAGTATGTTATTTTGAATAGAGAAATGGGCACTTCGGTGCTTTATCTTCTTAGCTTCTTTAGGATCTGATGGTAATTCAGCTTTCTCGAGGTATGCTTTGATTGGATCCAACCATGTTGGTTCTTCGTTAAGCTCCATTACGTCCTATCCTACTTGTATGCTTTGAAGTCCCAAAGTTCCTATAAATATGTTTTGGGGCAGTTCGACTGGGTATGCTACTGCAAGTTTTGAGAGGCTATCTGCTTTGTTATTTTGGTTTCTTGGGATCTTATGAATCTGCAGCTTGACCCCGCGATCTATCATTCTTTGAATTACCTCTCTGGTTTTTTCTAAGTATCTGATCATGGAAGGCTCCTTGGCTTCGAATTCTTTCTCTATTTGCCCAATGACCAGCTGGGAATCACTGTAAACTGTCAGCGAAGTTAAACGAAGATAGTCTGCAAACATTAGTCCTTAGATTATTTCTTCATACTCTGCGATATTGTTAGTTGCCTCGAATCCAAATTTTAAGGCATATTCTATCGTAAATCATTGTTCATTTTTTAAGACTATTCCGATGCCACTCCCTTCTTTACTACTAGCCCTATCAACAAATAGCTCCCAACTTAATTTTTCTTCGCAATTTGGTTCTTGTGGGTCTGGCCCCCTATCTTTTATATCTGGTTCGGTTTCTATGACTTCGGTATCGAAGGAGCATTCTGCTAAAAAGCTTATCAGTGCTTGCGCTTTAATGGCTGATTTAGCTCGGTATTGTAACCCATGTTGACCTAACTCTACTGACCAACACGACATTCGCCCTGATGTTTCTAGTTTATGAAGTGTTTTTTGTAGAGGTTGGTTTGTTACTACTATGCCTTGGTGTGCTTGTAAATAGACTTTGAATTTTCTGGCCGATAAAACCAAGGCATAAGCTATTTTGTCAATGGGTGAGTAATTTAGCTCGGCTCCGTGTAGAACTTTGCTAAAGTAATATATGGTCTCTGCACCGATCCCTCTTCTTTGACTAGTACCGAGCTGATGGCTTGCTCCGAAGCAGATAAATAAATAAGCACTTCTTCTCCTGGCAAAGGTCGGCTTAACACTTGTTATGAGCTGAGAAATGTTTTTAGTTGATGAAAGGCATATTGGCAGTCTTCAGTCCATTCAAAAGTGGTTGCCTTTCGCAATTTTTTTAAAAAAAGGGAGGTATTTCTCAACTGATTTGGATAGGAACCGACTTAGAGCAACAATTCTTCCTGTTAGCTTTTGTGCTTCTTTGACATTGCGAGGTGCTGGCATTTTCAGTATTGCTTTTACTTTATCTGGATTCGGCTCGATTCCTTTTTCACTCACCATATAACCTAGAAATTTGCCTCATTGTATAAAAAAGGCACACTTTTCTGGATTCAGCTTCATGCCGTACTCATCCATGACCTTGATTACCTCGTTCAGATCCTTGAGATGTTCTTCGAAGCTTTTACTTATCATATCATCCACATAAGCTTCCAAATTTTTCCCTAGCTGATCCTTAAACATCTTGTTTACTAGTCTCTGATAAGTTGCTCCTGCGTTTTTAAGACCAAAAAGCATAGAGACATAACAGTACGTCCCTTTTTCAGTTATAAATGAGGTCTTTTCTTCGTCTGCTAGATTCATCCTTATTTGGTGATAACCCTATTTTGCATCTAAAGAAGATAGATATCCATACCCTGCTGTTGAGTCTACCAATTTATCAATCATGGGCAAGGGGTAAGAATATTTAGGACAGACTTTATTTAGATCTGTGAAATCTACACACATTCTGTAAGTTCCATTCAATTTTTTCACTAGAACTACATTGGCGAGCCAGTCTGGATATTGCACCTCCCTAATGAACCCTGCTTTTATTAATTTGTCCACCTCTTCGTCTATCAAAGCTTGCCTTTCTAGACCGAAGCACCTTTTCTTTTGTTTTATTGGTCTGTGTGAGGGGTCGACATTAAGATGGTGAGTGATGACGCTTGGATCAACCCCTTTTATTTCATATGAGGACCATGCGAAGCTGGATAGATGATCACCTAAGAACTGGCAAGCCTGTTGTTTTTGTTGGTCCTCTAGGGAGGAGTTAATCAATAAGTATTTCTTTGATAGCTCCTCTCCCATTTGTATTTTTTCCAAATTTTCCGCCGGTTTGATTCTCTGCTCTGGGACTTTATATGCTGGTTCGACTATGGCTACTTCTTCCGCTGGGTGCAAAGTGGATATCTTTTTCTGCTTTTTCCTCTCCGGCTCCGATTTGTCTTACGTCCCATAAACATATATCTCTCCCCCATCAAGTTTGGGAATAGTCATTTTGAGCTGTCTAATGTTAGTTGATGCATCAAAGTCATAGAGGAGAGGCCTTCCAAACACAATATTATAGCTCAGTGGTAATCTCACCACCATAAAGTTTGCCATTACTATAACGCAGTCTGGGGTAGAACCTATTGTGACAGGTAACCTTGCTATCCCAACAGCTGGTACCTCTGTTCCATCTAAGGTGAGAACCGAATTTCCCATATCCTCTAAATCACTCTCTTTGAGTCCCATTTTGGCATACGCTTCGGCCGTGAGCAGGTTAACTGAACTTCCATTATCTACTAACACCCTTTTTACCAAGAAATTGGCTACCACTGTTTGGATGATTGGATTCGAATGAGGGTGTCTAATTTGGCTCCCATCTCCTCTTCTAACTGGTACTAGATGTCCATTCCAAAAGACGAACTCAGGCTCTTCTTTCTTTCTTTGGGAGGCTTTTCATTGATTCTTGCTCATTATTACCTCGTCTGGTCCTCTTGTTAAGCAATTAATAGTTCCTGCTGAGCCATCATTAACAGCTTGCTTCCGCTTGTCTCTGCTGGCTTCACCCTGACCTCCTCTCATAAAGTTCTTTAAATACCCCTGATTGATCAATCTTTTGATTTCTTCCAATAATTGTCTGCAATCGTTTGTATTGTGACTATGAGCGTTGTGAAACAGGCAATATTTGTTTTTATTTCGCCATTTCGATGGGGTGAACATTGGTTGAGGTAGAGCCCAAATATCTTGATCTTTAAAAGTTGCGAACACTTCTGCCGGGCTTACATTTAACGGAGTTAATTTGGTCAGGTCCAGTGTATAAGATGGTTTGCTCTTCTCATTCCTTCCTTTTTGTTTTCCCTAGTAGGCTCTTCTTGTTTTTTGGTTTTGCTCTCTACTTTAGAGCTCTCACTTGCCCTCCTTTTCTTAGCGAATTGGTTAAAAAAATAGGCATCATATTGCCTAATGTATTTTTGAGCAATGGCTATAGCCTCTTCTAGGGTGCGAGGTGCGTGTATGCACAACGCTTTGAAGTAATCTGTGTAGAAGGTTCCATTTTGTAAAGCCTCTATTGCCCTGGGCTGGTCGAGCTGCGTGACCTTTAGAGCCTCTCTATTAAAATGAGCCACATAATCTCTCAAAGGCTCCCCTTCTTTTTGCATTACTGCCTCGAGACTTTGCATTCATTTTTTCACTAGAATACTGGCTGAAAATCTTTGCATGAATTGAGTGGCGAGCTGCCCAAAACTAGAGATGCTCTTTTCTTCCAAGCCATCAAACCACCTAGTAGCTGCTCCTTCCAAAGATCCTCTGAAGGCCCTGCATAAGACCTCATCCCTTCCTGTCTATAGCTCCACCGCATGTTTATAATCCATGATATGGGCTCTAGGATCAGTTTCACCACCATATTTTTTCAAGTTTAGGGTTTTGAATTTATTGGGCATTCTGTATTCTTGTATAGACCTAGTGAAAGGGGATTTCAAAGCCAATTTTAGATTCTTATCTATGGACTTTTTATTCTTATCCTCAGCAATTTCTTCTAAGTATTTTTTAAGGGTCTCTCTTATCTCCTCATCCCTTTTTTGGCTGGTGGCTTCGTGACTGGAAGACTCGGAGAGAGATTCTCCCTCCCTTCTATCCCTCTTTTTGGATCGCCTCCTTTCTTTGGTTTTGCTACCAGGATTGGTTCCGTTCGAACGTCGAGGCTGACGTTCTTTGCTTCGGTTTCTGCTAGCTACTTGATCACTTCGCCTTTGGTTAAGATTTTCTTTTTCAGTATGATCGCCAAGTCTGACTATCTCCGATCTTACTCTTTCCCTACTTTTTTCAATTGCATGATCTTGATTTCGTGCCTTCGGTGTTTTTTCTTCGAAGTCAAACCTTCAAGTAAGATCTACTCCTGGTATTACTTCAGTATTTGCTCGAACATTGATGGCTGAAGTGTTTTAAGGGGTTTGCAAGGTACTTAGCAATAACTGTAAAGCCGACACAGCTTCAGGAGTTAGTAGGACAGACTGATTTCCACCTTGAACTGGGACTATGGCACTGAGTTGTTGTAGAGTGGTTGCCACATTAGCATTTAAGTTTAGCCCAGGCGGAGTGACATGAGTCTCAGTGTGATTTTCCACCCCTGGGTGGATTTGGGAACTTCTAGGATCTCTGGAAAGATTTTCTAAATTATTATTTTCTCCTGATTGAACCATATTCTTTGATTAAGTTCTTCTATAGGTCACAAAGTTTTATGAATTTTTAGGAAAGATTTCTAACTAATCGTTCCCCACAGACAGCGCCAATTTAATAAAACTAATTTTGACCGAAGTGGAATCGTTCAGAATAGTTCACCTTTGCTTGAGTTCGATCTGAACGGATGCAACTTGTAAAAAGAATCAACAGTCAAGTGGGCTAGGCGGGGTGCCTAGCAAAGCCACTCCGACGGTCAAGTTAGTGAATTAGCTCAATTTAGGATAGTGAGAATAGTGTTTGAATATTGCTTGTGTTATCAAGTATGCATGTACCTATGTTGGTTTAATTTTGAGGTATTTATAGGAGATAGATCCTTACAAGAGTTGAGTATGGATTTCCTTGACTGGTTCAGATTTAGATTGGCTGATTGCATTGTTTGACCTTTTCCTGCTTGGAGATGAGCTAGATGGCTCTCTATTTATCTTTAGTCAATGGGCTTGTAAATATATTGTATTGGGCCAGGCCCATCTTACTTTTCTATCCAGTTCGGTATATTTTGTCCTTTATCAGTAATGTTGTACACAGCTAAGGTTTTGATATATACAATATTACTAAAATAGCTCTATACTATAATCTTTCTAAAATATATACTCAAGGATATTTAAGTAATATCTACATAGAATAATTTATTTATAACACTCTGTTGAATTAAACTTGTTTTTGCACTTGTGGTCTTAATCAAAAGAAGAAAAATTTGTGGCTATGTTGTGAAAGGATATGAAAATAAAGTCCTAAAATTAAAGAAGGTTCTTTATGGATTGAAGCAAGCGCCTGGAGTATGGAACAACAGGATTGATAAGTACTTCAAACAGAATGGCTTCATCAAATGTTGTTGGCCCAAAAATGGCAATTCCTAGAGGGGGTGAATAGGAATTTAAATTTTCTAATACAATTAATCACCCTAAATGCAATATATGAATCAATTAAAACAAATTCAATAATAATAGAATGAATAGAGAGAAGAATGATAAAACTTAGCTAATTTTATAGTGGTTCGGAGCCAATTTCTTCTCCTACATCCACTTCTCCTAAATCACACCAATTTAGGGTTCCATTAGTGATCCGGGATTGCACCCAAAGCTTTACAATAGTTGAATCAAGATTTCGCCCTAATTCTTCAGGATTTTGCCCAATACAATAGTTATCTGTGATTTCGCCCAATACAAAATATTACAATAATGTTTGAGATTTTAAGTCACTCAATGACTAACAAACAAAGCTCTGACAAGATAGAAATTAAACTTATAGCTTTTAACAACAATGAACACAAAAGATGTAAGTTAAAGAGCATATGTGTTCTTGAATGGAGTAGAAGATGATTATTGAATTTCAAGCTTGGATAGCACTTTTAATCACTTGGAATCTCTTCTTCTTCATTTGGAATCTTCATATATTTATATGTCTTCAATCCCAGTTTCAAAATATGACTATTGTGCTTTGAAAATAGTTTCAGACAACTTCTAACGGCTATATTTTTTGTCTGATATAACGCGTTCACAACGGTGACTTTTGAGTTCACAGGGTAACTTTGAAAGTCAGGGTGGTGAACTTTACTTAATAACAATTCATTTGGCTTCTGTATAAAAGTCAGGGCAGTGACTTTGAGAGTCAAGGCGGTGAACTTGAAAGTCATGGCGGTGAACTTTACTTAATGAAAATTCATTTCACTTTTGTGTAAAATTCAGGGCAGTGACTTTGAGAGTCAAAGCAATGAACTTGAAAGTCAGGACGGTGACTTTGAGAATCAGGGCGATGGAATAAGTGAAATATTCAAGTTAAACCCATAACTTTAGAGATAAAACAAATATATAAATTGAATGTCAAAATATTATATATATTTGTATTATTCTCACATATTTAATAAATATAGGCTTAATTAAACAAAATTTTGGAATCATCAAAATATAAAGGAGACAATAATCTCCCCCTTTTTGATAATGACAAAACTAAGTCCAATTAAACAAACAATTTGTACGACTAATCAAACAAAGTTTTAAACCATCAACAAAATAAGAATTACACATTCTCCCCTTTTTTGTCAACAATCAAAAAAGTAAGGCAACAGGTAAACAATCAAGCATATTCTCTCCCTTTTTGTTAAGAATCAAAAAGACAAAACAATAAGTAATGCTTAAAATTTGTGCAATTACAAGCAAATGGATAATTCAATTATCAAAAACTTATTCTTCCCCTTTTTGGTCCAAGTAAGTGATTGGGAATTAAAATAGATAATCTCACAATATCTCCTTTTTGTTTTCAACAAAGCAACTCCCTCTTAAAATATGCATATTAAATATTTCATAAATATACCCTCTTTTTGGTATATTCAATGCACAATCAATTATGTCAATATATCATCAAGTATTCAAATATTTTCTCTCCCTAAATCATATACACCAACAAAATCAATATTCATCAACATTTTTCTTCAAGTATCATCAATGTATATAACAATCAATAACCAAGTTTTCAAGACAACAATATCCAAATTTATTCAAGATATCCATATCCAATAATTCTTCCCCTCAACAATGTATTAAAAAATAATCAATGTTACACAATAAACTCAATATTCATCTCCCCTTAAACATACATTTTCCCTTTTTGTCAAATAATATATGATCAATATATAATTAAACAAACACATGCATTTATTTCAATAAATGTCATATAAATTCATTAAAATTAATTAAACTTCACCAATATCATCAAAATAATTTTAACATTATCAAACATTTGTAATAAATATGAATTAAACTTAAAATGATGAAAATTCAAAAGTTCATCATTTAGCACATAATAAGCATGTATAGATCAATATCACCAATAATTAAGAAAATATGCTCAAATATCATCAAAATCGTCATATAACATCAAATAGCATTGATTTTGATATAACTTACGTGAGATATATTGAAAGAAATTGTTATAAATGAAATTTCTTCAATACTCATAATTTTTTCAAAATTAGCTTCCAACATTATGAGAATTTTCCATTTTTGCTTTGTCATAAACTTTGAGCACATAATTGTTTCTTCCCTTTGTACTCTCCTTACAAAATAAAATTTTCATACATTTATTGGTACCCTTTTACTTTTGGGTCCATCAAAGTTAGCATTATAGGAACCCAAATACTCATAGGAATTTGTTTTGATTCTTTTGGAATCCATACCTTCCTAATGGTATATGATTTCTTAAATCTAATAGGGAATTTATGCATATTATATACATGATAATGACAATAAAAACATTTTGATAAAACCTTGGGCTGAATTTCATTTTTCCTTGAAAAAACTATCATATTTCTTCTCTTTCAAATTTGCTTTATAGTCCAAACCGACTTTATCAAACACACATCTTTGTGAAGCAATGATATCATCAAGAGTTTTGCTTCCAATGGAGAACTTTCTCAAGAGTTCCTTGGAATCTTTAAGCTCATTCTTAATTTTATCATTTTCACTAGAGAGTGTCTCAAAGGAGTTTTTCAAATATTTCATTTGAGACATAAGTTTTTCATTTTCAATCAAGGTATCATTGGATTCTAGAGAATTCTCATGCTCAATTTTCAATTTACATAAATTCTTTTTCAAAATTTTGTTCTCCTTTGCAATAATTAAAACAATTTTCATTAACTCATCAAATACATTTTGCAACTCATCAAATGTATAGGAAATATAAGTTACCTCATTTTCTTCTTGTTGATTATCTAATGCCATAAAGCATAGATCAGCTCTCTCATCTTCTTCGCTTTCGGATGATCTTTCATCACTTGAAGTATCACTTCCACTCCAAACTGCAAATGCCTTATTCTTTTCAAGTATCTTCTTTCATCTTTATTTTTCTTCTTCTTGTGCTTGAGGAGAGGGCATTCATGTCTATAGTGACCCTTTTTTTGCATTCATAGCAAGTTACCTCATCTTTGTGTTCTTCTTCTTGCTTTCCCTTGTTCTTGTCAAAACTCTTCCTTTTGTATTTGTCTTTTGAGAGGAATTTGTTGAATCTTCTAGCAAGATGTATAATTTCTTGCTCATCATCCTCACTTGAAGATTCATCTCTTTCCTCAATTGATGCTTTTAGAGCAATAGACTTATCTATCTTTAAAGTACTTTTATCTTTCTCTATTGTCTCTTGTTGTTCTTCATTTCATAGGTGATGAAATTTTCATCTAGCTCTTCAAGAGTAAGTGAGCTCAAATTTTTAGACTCTTCAATTGCATTCACCTTTGAATGGAATTTTTCCAGTAAAGATCTCAAGAGCTTGGTGATTAGATCTTTTTGAGTGAATGTCTTCTCATGTCCTTTTAGCTCATTTACTATGGTTATGAACCTCTTATACATGTCGAAGATAGACTCATCTTCCTTTATGTTGAAATTTTTAAAGCTTGTTGTAAGGATATTTATTTTTGTATCCTTTACTTGACTTGTGCCTTCATGTGTCATCCTCAACACTTCCCATATCTCCTTGGTGGATTCACAAGCAGACACCCTATTGAATTCAGTTTCATCCAATGCACAAAATAAAAGATCAACCGCTTTGTCATTCAAAGCTAGCCTTTTCTTATCTTCATTGGTGTATGATGAAGGATCCTTGGGCTAGTTTGTATTTTCATCCATAGGGATGAATGAATCTTTCTCTACAACTTCCTAAAGGTCATATCCTTTAGACCTTATATGGAATCTCATTCTTACATTCCATTAGTTGTAGTTAGAACCACAAAACAGTGAAGGCCTTATGCTACATTGTCCCTCTTCAAATGGAATTCTTGGAATACCTACCATAGTGATTGTTAGCTCTTAAAATCATTGGATTTTATGATAATCAAGAGCATAAGCTCTGATACCAATTGTTGGCCTAAGTATGACAATTTCTAGAGGGGGTGAATAGGAATTTAAATTTTCTAATACAATTAATCACCCTAAATGCAATATATGAATCAATTAAAACAAATTCAATAATAATAGAATGAATAAAGAGAAGAATGAGAAAACTTAGCCAATTT
This sequence comes from Vernicia montana, assembly GCA_949750685.1. Taxonomy (NCBI): domain Eukaryota; kingdom Viridiplantae; phylum Streptophyta; class Magnoliopsida; order Malpighiales; family Euphorbiaceae; genus Vernicia; species Vernicia montana. The sequence continues at coordinate 8,809 of CATKHJ010083063.1, read as the reverse complement.
TATAGTGGTTCAGAGCCAATCTCTTCTCCTACATCCACTTCTTCTAAATCACACCGATTTAGGGTTTCACTAGTGATCCGGAATTGCGCCTAAAGCTTTACAATAATTGAATCGAGATTTTGCCCAATACAATAATTATCCAAGATTTCGCTCAATACAAAAGATTACAATAATTTTTGAGGTTTTAAGTCACTCAATGACTAACAAGCAAAGCTCTTACAAGATATAAATTAAGCTTATAGCTTTTAACAATAATGAACAAAAAAGATGTAAGTTAAAGAGCAAATGTGTTTTTGAATGGAGTTGAAGATGATTATTGAATTTCAAGCTTGGATAGCACTTTTAATCACTTAGAATCTCTCTTTCTTCATTTGGAGTCTTCATATATTTATATGTCTTCAATCCCAGCTCCAAAATATGACTGTTGTGCTTGAAAAACAGTTTCAGACAACTTTTAATGGCTATAAAAGGCTATATTTTTTGTTTGATGTGACGTGTTCACGGCAGTGACTTTGAAAGTCAGGGCGGTGAACTTTACTTAATAACAATTCATTTGGTTTCTGTGTAAAAGTCAGGACGGTGAATTTGAAAGTCAAGGCAGTGAACTTTACTTGATGAAAATTTATTTTACTTCTGTGTAAAATTCAGGGCGGTGACTTTGAGAGTTAGGGCAGTGAAATGAGTGAAATATTCAAGTTAAACCCATAACTTTGGAGATAAAAAAAATATATAAATTGAATGTCAAGATATTATATATATTTGTATTATTCTCATATATTCAATAAATATAGGATTAATTAAACAAAGTTTTGGAATCATCAAAATATAAAGGAGATAACAAATGGCCATATGAGCATTCCCTCTATTTCAAAATCAAAGATGGAGATGTCTTAATCGTGTGCCTGTATATGGATGATTTGATCTTCACCGGAAGCAACCCCAACATGTTCAAAGATTTCAAGAAAGAAATGGCAAAGGAGTTCGAAATGACAGATATTGAGCTTATGGCGTACTACCTTGGCATTGAAGTTAAACAACAAGAGGATGAAATTTTCATCTTATAAGAAGGCTATACAAAGGAGATTCTCAATAAGTTCAAAATGGAGAACTGCAAACCAATAAACACCCCAGTGGATGTGGAATTAAACTATTCAAGCATGAAGAAGAAGAAAGCGTGGATCCAACATACTTTAAAAGTTTTGTTGGAAGTTTACGCTATATAACTTATATGAGGCCTGATATTCTTTATGCAGTTGGATTGGTTAGCCGCTACATGGAATCTCCAACAACCACTCATCTCAAAGTTGCAAAGAGAATTTTTCTCTACCTCAAAAGTACAATCAACTTTAGGTTGTTCTATTCAATTTCTAATTATTACAAGCTTGTTGGATACAGTGACAGTAATTGGAGTAGAGATTTAGATGATAGAAAAAACACTACAATATTTGTATTCTTCATAGGAAATACTGCTTTCATATGGATGTCAAAAAAGCAACCAATTGTCACTTTGTCTACATGTGAAGCCGAATATATAATTGCTACCTCTTGTGTGTGTCATGCAATTTGGCTCGAAAATTTGTTAAAGGAGTTAGGCTTGAAGCAAGAAGAACCAACGGAGATTTGTATCGACAACAAGTCAGCAATAGCCTTAGCCAAGAATCCAATGTATCATGATCGAAACAAACACATTGATACTTGATATCACTACATAAGAGAATGCATTATGAAGAAGGATGTGAAATTAGAATACGTCAAGTCTCAAGATCAAATTGTAGATATATTCATTAAGCCACTGAAAGCTGAAGATTTTGCGAGGCTGAGAAATTTGCTTGGCATGATAAAACAAGTTTAAGAGGAGGTGTTGAATTAAACTTATTTTTGCACTTGTAGTCTTAATCAAAAGAATAAAGATTGGTGGTCAAGATTAAAAGAGAGACAAAATAATCAAGTTAGGTATGATGTCTTTGCACTTGTAGTCTTAATCAAAATAAGAAAGATTTGTGGCCAATATTAAAAAAGATGAGACAAAATAATCAAGTTAGGTATAATGATTAGTATTAATGGGTTTTGTAATTGTCTAAGAAGTTGATTTCCATATGTATGGTTCTTAAATATTTGCATTAGTTTAACTAAAGCAAATTGTTTGGTTTATATTAATCTTGTGTTTGTATAAATGCCCCATCCCCTTACAATGTATAATTATCCCAAAAATAGAAAAGAAAATAATAGCTTGAAGGTAGTGTGTTGTAGCATTGTAAGAGTGAGAGAAAGAGAGAGTTTGTAAGAGCTATATTATTTTGAAGTATTTGAAATAAAATCTTTAAAGTTTATTTTTAATCTTGTTAACACACTCCCCATTTGATATTACTTACGCCATGAATATGTCTCGTTAAAAACCTTGCTAGAAAACCCAATGGGAAAGAAAAACATAGCTAAGGAAAAGGGTACAATTCATTCGCTATTCTATCATTGCACAAATTGCCTCATTAAAATCTTTTGTCAATAAAACTCTGTGGGACAAAACTTTGACTAAGGAAAAATCTTTAAAGTGTTTGAAATAAAATCTTTAAAGTTTATGTTTAATCTTGTTAACATACTCCCCATTTGATATTACTTACGCCATGAATATGTCTCATTAAAAACCTTGCTAGAAAACCCAGTGGGAAAGAAAAACATAGCTAAGGAAAAGGGTACAATTCATTCGCTATTCTATCATTGCATAAATTGCGTCATTAAAATCTTTTGTCAATAAAACCCTATGTGACAAAAATTTGACTAAGGAAAAAGAGTACAATCTTATACTGATTCTCTCTTCCTGATAAAGACAACATTTTAAGACGGAGAATATCAATCAATAAAACAAGCCGTTCAAATATGACATTAGGTAAAGACTTGGTAAATAAGTCTGCTAGGTTGTCACTCGAACGAATTTGGTGGATATCTCTTCTGGAGCTCATGCATATAAAGAATTTTGGTGAAATGGTCACCCTTAATATATATTCACCTGTAATTTGTGTAATGCAGATTGCATTATTCTCAAACAACATAACGGGACCATCTTTATTAAAGTATTTCAGAACTATAAAAATCTTTATAAAATTGTAGTATCATCATAAGTAAATACATACCCAGTATGAGATCTACTCTTATATGGATCAGATAAATAACCAGTAGCCGCATGTAGACCAATGTCAAATATGAATTTTATGAAAATATAACCAAATCAATGGTGCCTCGAAGATAACATAATAAGTCTTTTACACAACTCTAATGTCTTGTGGTAGGTACAGAGCTATACCTAGCTAGGAAGTTTTCTTGCAAATGCAATATCAAGTCTGATGCAATTTGCAAGATACATGAATACAACTATAACACTTAAATATGGTACTTTAAAACTAATTAATAGCTCTTTGTTATCTTCTTTAGGTCTAAAAAGGGTATTTCTTCACTTTTAGTGAGCAAATACCATTAGTGTGCTTAAGGAAAATGATTTATCTATACAAAATTGCTTAAGTACATTTTCCACATAAGTAGACTGGTGTATTAGGACTCATTTGAGAATAAATAATCGATCCGCAGGCCGATACAAAATTTTTTTCTCTTAAATTCATCTCGAACTCACTTTTCAAGAGTTTGTTAGGAGTCTCATTTAGATCATCAATATATACTGCAATAATAATAGAATCATTATGTGGTCTTTTATGAATACATATGATCATAGTGTATTATTAACATATCCTTCTTTCAATAAGGATTCAATCAAACGATTATACCACATATGTCCAAATTGCTTTAATCCATACAAGGATTTCTACAATTCGATGTAATTTATGTCACATGTTTGATGTGCATTCATTTTGTCATCTTTAGTCATTCTAGGATTCTCATATAAGTATCATTTTCATAAGGCGCATATCAAGCCTTTGTTTAACTACCATACTAATCAAATATTGGAACATGATCATATTCATAACAGGAGAATAAGTTTCCACAGAGCTAATACCAGGTCTCTGCTAAAAACCCTAGTAACTAGTCTCGTTTTATATCTTGTCACTTCATTATTCGTATTACGCTTTCGAACAAACACCCATTTATACCCAGATGGTTTCATAATTTTTGGGAGTCAACATAATAGGTCTGAATACCATGTGTTTAGAGAGCGAGTCTAGCTTAGCTCGAAATGTCTCTTTCTATGATGGCCAATCATATTTATGCTGACATTCATTTATATTCATAAGTTCTGGATCCATATTGTCTCTTGAAACAACAAGAGTTACTGTTGAGGCAAATTCATCGTTGACGATAAATGAATTTCTATCAAATATTTCTCCTATATCATAAAATTAATCGAGATATCGTAATTTTCATTCATTTGATTATCAACTCCATGAGCCATATCTGGAGGATTTATTTATTCCATTGTCTTAGTCATTGTCTCATCATTGGTTACAACTCTTTGACTAAGATCTTCCTCTTCAAGAGACTTCTCTTTAGGAGATTTTCTTAGTGACGCTGCTTTTCTTATCTGCGGATTTTTATCTTTAGTTCCAATTTACTGTCCACGTTTCTGGCGTGTGTCGAGCTCGATTGATTTTCTATTTTCAATAGGAACCACAACCCTTATTAGGGTATTAGCAGCTAAAATATGAGATTTTGTCACTCTTTTGGCATTTATAAATGCATCTGGCAGTTGAGTTGCAACTACATTATTTTCTAAATTTCTAGTTCACTTTGACTTATACCTGGATCAAAAACTATCGTGCCAATAACGTGCTGATAATGATGTCTATTTTTGCACTCCTTTGTTATCAGGGCTTGAAGTTGCTAAAGGAATCTTTGCAGTCCAAGAATGTTTTGACAAGGTGTTTTCTTCAAGATTTTCAGAGATTCGGTAGAAACAAAGTTACCTATTAAAAATCATAATAAATAAAAATATATCTAAATAAAATTAATTAATTAAGTAAATATTAATTAATAAATTTATTAAATAATATTTAAAATAAAATTTTAAATCATAATATTTATATATGGGTATTACTTAAATATCATTGAGTATATATTTTAAAGAGATTGTAGTATATGACTATTTTAGTAATATTGTATACATCTAAACCCTAGTTATTTCTATATATAAGGGAAGTTAAAATTAATCTAATAATAAGAGTTTTGAGCTTATTTTATCTCTACATATTTTATTCTATCTTTCTTTACTTTATTATTTTATATTTCTTCTTATTGTTTTTTATCTGATGTGCTAATAAGTCGATTTACAACACGTTATCAGCACGAATTCTTTTTATTCTTTATCAATCGATTTCGATTTGTTGTTAATCGATTCGCTTTTCTTTTATTGTGTTCTTTAGTATATTCTTTGTTAATTTTATGGATTTTATTTCCTAGTTTGATTCGTTTTGTTTTGTTTTTGTTTTATATGATGCCAGCTGTTTTGGCTCGATTAGTGCTCTAGTTTTTCGTTTCTGCCTTTTTTTTTTTTTTTTTTTTTTTTTTTTTTTTTAATGTTTGACATTGGTTTTGTAAATTTATTTATCAGTTCATAATTTTATAATGTAAAAAAAAAAATGATTTTATTTAAAAGCATTAACTTTATAATTGATTTTATAATTGAGCTTTTTATTGAATATATTTTTATTGTTTTTCCATTTGCTATTAGCAAAAATAAGATACTGCTTTTCTAGATTCGTATATCTATAAAGGTTCTTGAAGAATACATTATGTCTATTTTGAATCCCTGATTTAATTAATTAAATATAGTTTCTGAAGAAATTATATTCTTAATTCCTACATAATTAAATAAATTAATACAGTTTCTGAAAGAACTAGTATTATCTACAGTTCTTGAATAACTAATTAAATAAATAAATAAAATATATAAATTTCTGAAAAATTAGTATTATAAGTTCATGAAGAACTAAATATCCTAAATTTCTGGAAAAACTAGTGTCCTAATTTGTTAAAAAATTAATATCATACGTTTCTAAATAACTAAATAAATTGTTTATAAGTTTGGAAGATTGATTTAATTATGATATTATTCTGTTTTTATTCTTTAACATTATATTATGAATACCTTGATGATCTTGGTAGATATACATGTGATTTTGAAAGCTTTATTATTAAAATTGAATTATCATCCCAAGATGCATCAATTTGTACTATTTCAACAATCACAAACCCTGTTAATGGTCACAATTGTTTGGCTATTTGTAAAGTTACTGCTAAGAGATGGATTGTTTTACGAAAATCCAGCTGATCTTCTTGATATTTTGTTTTATCAAGAAAATTTGATGAATTAAAACTTTCTCAATATATCCATAAACTCTCTTTAATTCAAATGGGTTTGTGTTAAATATTAGTGAACATACACTAACTAAGTCTATGATAGGTTGTGCTGCGTTGATTATTACCTTTGCATAAAGAAAGTGAAATCAATAAAAAAAAAATATATATATATATGAAATTGATAGTAAAAAAATAAATAAATAAAGAATAATAAGAGATTAAAAAAAATAATTATGGAATACTAAAAATAAAACCCCAAAATCACCATTGAAAAGAATTCTTTGTAGCAATAAAAAAAAAAAAAAAAAAAATAGTGTTGCATGGCAAAGGAGAGAAACAAACCTTCAAAATTTTGAACCCAATAGAAAAAAAAATTGTTACATATAAAAACACTAAAAGAGCAATAATAATAATAATATATATATATATATATAACAATAGATCTTAAAAGAGATTCATAAAATTATAGGCATTATCTATGAATTTCGGTAACTGAGATTTTTACGTACTAAATAATTAAGCAAATGTTGATTGTGAGAGTCTTTTCTTCTGCAGAAGTATTTATATTGTTAGGGTTATTTAAGAATTGTAGTTGAAACGTGTATATATATATAATAAATTTTCAAATTTTCTTAAGTACTCAATTAATTCTTTTTTATTTTTTATTTTGTGGCTTCCTAGATTTAGTGAAGTCTCTTAAAGAGTTTTTTAACTCCAATTTTCTTAAGTTCTCTCTTCTTGTTAGTTCTCAATTTTTGTGAAAAATTGACTCTCTATCTCAAGATTATATATATATATATATATATATATATATATATATATATTGATCAAATTAAATCCATATAATTTAATCCAAACAAGAAATCATGATTGTGCTATTTTTATAAATTGGATTTGATTTTGAAATATAGTCAAATTTATTTATTTTTGTTTGAATATGGTTTAATATATATATATATATATATATATATATATATATATACACACACACACACACTCACACACACTTTCTAACTTTAATTTTTTTTTTTTTAATTTTTTTTGTCTAAATCATTGATTTATGTTAACTTTCTTGAGAATGACTTGGTTGTGAAGTTGTTGGGATGGTCTTTCTATATTAGACTACCATTAACATTCCCTATTACAGTTATTTATTCCAATTCCTGCATTCACATTCCTATCTTTTTATTCCAAGTAACCAAACCTGTACTTGCATTTGACATATAATAAGTTGGAATTGGAATGTAAATTTACCATTCATATGAGATAAGAATATATAAGTGTTGTATAATAAATTAAAAATAAAAATTAATAAATTTCATATATATATATATATATCAAAAATTTAAAAGATAATGGTGTCTTAATTGTATTTTTTTTATCATTTTTTTAATTGTTATTACAGAACCTCATGTATTGATATGATTTATGATTCACTAAGTTGAAAATTCACCTCTCTTCATCTATATTTTTCAGGTTATAGTGACGTGGAGGCGTTTGCAGAAGGGTTTATAAGTCGTTTGGACAGACAGCGGGTCAAGCAGAATAAATAGTAGCTCGCAGCAGCTAGAATTTTGAGCCCTGCAGGTATTTGATTCAAAGGAAAATGATCCAATAGATTCGATGTATGGCCTTTGGCGAAGACCAATGTCGTTTTTCGGCCAAATTTCCTCATCTGGGCCCCTTAAATTAGCCGTTTTTCTATTTATGGTAACTTTTCAATCTGGTTGTAACTTTTGGTAGAAAACTCAGATTTAGACACCGTCTGTAACATTTTCCTTATTTAAATCATTATTTTATTTTGGTGCATCATTACGAATCTGCCATTTTTTGCAGTTTACATGTTTAGAGTTTCGGGGCTCTTATTTAAACTCATATTTTGCCTGTTTTAGGGAATCAAATAAAATTCAGAAAAAATACAACTCTAAATTGGCTTTACCTCTTTGCTTACACTGCGTCAGATAGATTAAAAGATGATAGAGGCAGAGGAGATAGAACTTCTTGATTATTCACCTTCCACAATAAGTTATTTTTAATGTATAGTTTATACAGACTTTTGCATTGTAAATGTTATAGTAGTTATGAATTACTCTTAGATGCTCCGTAGTATATAAAGACTTATGAACAACATGATATAATTGTAATAAATGGATAATTTTGATTATCAATTGAATGGTATTAGAGTTTATTTTATTATGATCCAGGATTATTGATTATTGTATTAGATTCTATGAGTGTTTGATGATTTTAAATTTATTCTTATCCTAAAATCATCCTGTCATTAGAGTCGGGGTGTAACACTTATGTAACAACCTAGGATTCAAGTTTCAAATTTAGTGATATAGTAATATGATTTTTCACAATTAAATAAATTATTAGTTAAGAATAGATAATTTGTATAAATGTTTATATACAAATTAATTAATAGGTACTAAATTAAATATTGGTAAGGTATGAAATTTTACATGGGAATAGAAAATTAGAGTTAGTAAGTTAATGGAAATCAAGT